>VNJV01009842.1:0-19994 GCA_008042635.1 Drosophila nikananu | reverse complement strand
AAAACGGGCAAGATGATCTGCTGCAAGATTCCCGCACCTGGATGCAAGCGCGGCCGGGAGGATGCCAGCTGTGGGCAAGATTTTCCGCCCTCCTGCTGCAAGAAGCGGCGCACCCAGTACCCCAGCTTCTCCGAGTGCCAGCCGGTGGGTCTGCTCGATCCCATACCGCCCTGCGAGTGCGAGAAGAAGGCCCACACGTGCGACGGGTGGGCCTACTGGCGGCGCTTCCACAAAACAAACAAATAAGTAAACTCGAGATTCCATTAAAATAAAAAATGAGTACTCGCATTTTCCATTTAAAATTAACCTTACCCAAGGATGACTTGGAAAAAAATAATTAAATAAGTTATTCGTTTCTTTAGATTGAACCTGAGAGAACGTCATATTTTCATTGGTTTAATTTCATAAATTAATCTATTTCAAGAGCGTTCTTTTTCGTGAATTACTAATTTAATATTTAGCAGACTGCCTTGAAGCTACTTCCATAACAACTTACACAGAAAATCAGTATATTGGGAAATAAATCTAAAGTAAACTGTATCAAAAAATGAACTGACTTAAGGCCACCCAAGTAGGCCTTGGACTTAAGCTCCAAGACCTACCAAAACTCTTCCTTTTTTTGGCCAAAGTTTTCAAAATTTAAAGTTCAAAAAGCTAAAATCTTCACAATGAGTGTGATGCAGCTCGCGTCCCGTTGGCTGCTGTCGCACGGGAAGCTGGCATCGCTGATGGTAACGCGCATGTACAACACAGAGAAGATGGTCAGTATTGAACTTCGTCAGCGGCGTCTGGAGCTGATGAAGCCTTCTTCCGCTGTGCCCTGTTACATGGCGTTGCGTCGCTCGGAGAACCGGTGCAACCAACCGCGCCTCAAGGTCTTGATCGACGAATGCATGGACGACCCCTGCGGCCTGGCACCCCTGCCCATGGACCTGGAGCACTACACGCCCAGCGACATGAAGGAGCGCAAGTACCAGCGCACCTGGTGCGAAATCTATCCGCTGCCCAAGAAGTTTGTCAGTCTGAAGAAATGCTATCCCGATCGGCCGCGGCGCAAGCTGCATCGGAATGCCGCCCTGGTGGATTGCGTAGAGGCCGAGAAGCATCCCGCTACCGTGGGCCGCTTCCAAATCGAGAAGCTAGTCAGTTTGCCGGGAACGGGCCCGTTGCCCTGCTGCAGAATCCCAGCACCTGGATGCGAATATGGCCGCTCACCGCCCTACTGTAAGATGTTTTATCCGCCCTCCTGCTGCAAGAGGCGGCGCACCCAGTACCCCAGCTTCTCGGAGTGCAAGGCAGAGGGTCTGCTCGATCCCATACTCCCCTGCGAGTGCGAAAGGTGGCTCAGCAAGTGCGACCTGTACGCCTACTGGAGGCGCATCAACAACAAAAAATGATCTGCAGCCACTCTGGCCAACGTTCACACTCGTCCTTGATTTGAATGGGTCCTACAACCCCTACAAACCAAGGAGGAGCGTGAAAGAAACCGAGGAAACAGAGGTGCACTATTTTCAATTTGTATATTACATTTTTATTTTTATCCGATTCCGTAATTTAATGTATGTAACTTATTAAAGATTTGCCCAACTGCCGGTGGTCTGAGCCAGTAGAGATGCTAGTTGATTCCCCATTCAGGAATGCTTAATGGTTAATTCTTGGCTGCCGGCAAAGTCCTTAGTGCTTTGGCTCCCCCCACTTTTTCGCCCTTCGTCGGCAGCTCTTTAGTTGGAGTGCTCTCCTGTGCAATTCCTAAAAGGGATTTGCATGCCGCTGAGATGTTTATCGCAAATTGTTGCCGTCGTCTGTGTCACCGGGAATGGGATGTTGTGACGTTGCGTCGCCGTGAGTTCGTGACGTTGTTTGTGACGTCGTCGTCGTAGTCGTCTGGCGGCGCACAAATGTCAACAGCACAAAGCTCCTGACGTTTACATTGAAAGTCACTTTGGGCGCCTGGCAGCCAAACAGAAAGGCAGACAAGGAGACGCAGTCAGACAGGCAAACAGAAGGATACTCGGGGCTAATGAAAAGCGCCAACAAAGCCCAATGCATTTTTATTTAAATGCAAATGTTTAGCCAGCAAGCAAGTGTTTAATTGTGGAGGAGGCATCCCCTCCCACAGGACGGGGCTCCCTCCCCAAAAAATGAAGCTGAGAATTTGCCAAACATTTGTCCTGTCCCCGCACTCCTTGTTGTCCTTGTTGTAGGTTGTTTTCGGCAAAAGTATGCCCCGGAGTGACATTTCGCACAAATGAAATGTACAGCTGAAAAGTTGTCTATTTCGGTGCCCAAACAAATAATTTTATTATAAAAGTTGTTCCTCCCTTTATTCGGGGTGTATGCGTCTGTGTGGCTTGTGGCTTTGCCTGAGTAATAGACACCATGTGTGTGTGTATATTTTTATAGGAGGATATATAGCCTAATGTAAGGGAAAGTAAAGTGAGATATATGTCACCATGAGTTGTGCGGAATACAGGGACATTCAGTCAAGGAAAGGGAAGGCAGGATACCCAGTACTACGTAAGATAACATATTATATATTTAGTGATACCTGAAGAATTGTGTGATCTGTAATATTTCGAATAAATAAGAGATTTTTCTTTATTTACGCTAATTATTGTAATTAAGTACTTTAAAATAGAAAGTAGAGCTGCTTTCTGCTGAAGATGATGCAATGCTCTTTCCAATAACCAACAAAATATATGATTTCCTTAAGGATTAAGGACACAGCAGTCATGCTGCTTTAACTAACGATTACTATAGTTGCACCAGCTTATATCAAACAACTATTTATAGTCTCTTTTCTGCGCAGTCGAATGGGCTTTATGTGTCCCCTTAGTCAGGGAGATTATGATAAGGCTTTACGACTCCAACTGTCCAGTACCTGGCTGGGATTAAAAGCTTTTTGCGGTTTGGATATAGGAAACAGGATGCCAGGAATCGTGGCTCCACATGTGACTGTGGTATAAGTACAGAGCCCTAGGCTGGGGAAACAAAAACAAATTTAGTTATGACCAACAAAGTTGCTGTGGACCTTTTGCCGTACAGCTCGGCCAATTAGCTGGACGACGATGCTGACCTTAATTACACGTGCACTTTTAATGCAACCAGTGTGCAAGTGCCACGTCCCCCGTTCCCCACTCCTTTTATTTTCCAGCAGTTTAGCCCCTAAGCTTCGCACAGACATGTGTAGCTGCACCCCCACATAACCATAAATGTAAAATGCCACTGCTTGCCATTCCATTCCATTTTTGTTTCACATTTTTCAATACCCTTGCGGGGAGTTTTATAATTTTTGGATATTGTAAATCTTATCAGTTTTATAAGTTTGGGTGCTACCAGGTAGGATACTTTGGAATAGTGAAAGAAGTCAAATAATACCCCTCTTTGGGTCATCCAAAAATGGATTGTCTACCATTAGTTTATTGTTTAAATAGTATTGGATTTATTTTCCAAATCAAACACTTTAGTTTAGTTTAGTTTTAGTTTTCTATTTTGAAAAGAGTCTTTAAACTTCGTATTGCCAAAGTTAACCATCCGTTTTTCGTGTTTTTCTCAGCTGGCTACACTTTACACACTTTGTTGGCTCTGGGTCCGGCTCTAAATGTTTGCTGCTGGATTGTTAATATTATTTTATAATTTCTTTTTATTACTGCTACTCCGCCACACCGTCCGTAGTGCTGTAAACATGTTGTCGTGAGTGGAGGCGGCAAACTGCCATTCGGGTAGTCAAAGTGCGGCCATTAAACGTTAAGCAGGCTATGAGGGCAAAGCGTTAAGTGCCAAGCGGGGATTTTGACGGTCAGAGATGAAGCCATTTAAGCAAAAGCGCAAAACACCTAAAACACAATTTAAATAGTAAAGAAATAAATGATGCTAACTTCAGGAAGTCGAGATTTGTATACCCTAGCAGTTTGCAATTGGATCATTCTTGATCACTTTGGTGTCCATTAATTCAGCCCAACCTTTTGCAATAAAAAAGAGTATAATCCTAAGTACGCCTCACTTACCGGAGATACTTATTTATCTATATTGTTGGGACAAAATTGGGACATAGATTAGCGACGTACCAAAGAGTATAAATATAGTTTTATAATCTTTGGTAATGTTGTCTGGCAATAAAATGGTGCACCTTTTGGACTGAATTAATTTGCCAGAGGCGGAAGTCTCAATGCATGTCATTCTATTGCTATGAGTTTAGTCTGGGAGCACAGTTTTTAATATAATCATTTGCTTTTGGTCCGCTAGATGACTTCCGAGATGTCAAAAATACCCATATTACCGACGATTTTAATATTTAATATCAGGCATTTAAGCCAGTCCAAAAAAAATAACGTATACGCATGGGTGGATTTGGTACTTAAAAATTAAGAAAAAGTTAGATAGCTGCCTAAAAAAATTCCCAAAAAATTGCAAATCATACCAGCTCAGCTTTAATTTCGTTTTTATAGTTCTTAGAAGGCAACAAATATTTCTCCTAAAACTTGTTGAGCTCTTCTTAAAGGATAGAGAGCGGGAAATCATTACGGAAACTACATAAAACGCTTGATTGTTTTTGGCTTTCCGTAGCTGAACTTTACCTTGTTTTTTTTCACATTTCTACCTTTGATTTCTCACCCTTTGGTTTATTTTATATATCCCCACCTTTGTTTTGATTTCGAATTGCACTGTGAAGCTTTAGTTTCAGAGCTATTGTGTTAGCCGACGGTGCAATCAGTAAGCTTTTATTCCTTTTTCGATTGCCACCCATTTGCTTGGCTTTGTTACCTGGCGTGGTCTCAATTCAAAAGCAAAATATTATTGGCCCTTCCTATAAAGTGTTGTAAATAAAAGCATAACTTAGATTGGAAATGTAATGCCGAGTGGGATATTGTGAGTGAGATATTGGCTTTTAATATTGAACTACCAAACCAATATATACAATAGCAATTAATGTTCCAGTTAATATTCTTTATTTATTAATGAACCTTTGGAAAAACCCAGGACATCCAACATGGCGTTCGACCTGGAAAATTCTGTATTTTCCAACTCAACAGCAAACTCAAACAAAATCAAGCAAAATGTAGTTCATAACTAATAATCTCCAATGATCTGGGTTAATAATCCTGTTTAAAAATCTGTGTTAATAACTGTGTTTATAACTTGGTGAAGAACCTCTGCACTCGAAGGGACTTAATTATCGATAAATTCGGGCAAGTCTTCGGTATTGCAATGAACCAAGACTTTTATCCTATATCCCACAATAAAGCTGATTGATCGGTTAGCGCTTAAAGAATTTATTTATTAGTTATAAACTAAACTAAATTAAACAAAAACAGAAACCTAAAAGCAATGTAATTTCTGCAGAAATACCATTAAAATTGTAATTTCCACGTTTGTATTCGCTGTACCTCAATCATTTCGAAGTAAAATAAATAAGAACGGTTGCTGTAAATTTCGGCTTTCATCAATCCACCGCCTATTGACATTTATTGAAGACGCAATTCTATTGACATAATTCAAATAGGCAACAACGTGCCGCGCAATTCAAACGCGTCGAAATGCAAATTGCCTGACTGACTGACGGACAGAGAGAGAGAGGGCAGATTACGTGCTGAGAGAGAAGACAAATCAATTTGAGGGCAACAAAAATATAACCTCACAGGACTAGGCAAAGCCTCGCCGAAATGATAATGAAGCACAAATTTTTGGCTCCATTGTGCGAGTGACAATGGGACAGAGATAAAAATGACAGCCACAAGCCGTTGCCCAATGCGGGGATGAGACCACCCGGGGGCCATTGTCTCAGGATGGCAGGACCCACTGGTATTTGTTATATTTATACCCTTGAAGGGTATTATAGTTTTAGTAAGAAGTTTGCAAAAAATTTTTTAAATTGTATCAAAATAAAATTATTAAGCAAAAACATGTTTTAAATTGTATACAAATGAAATTATTAATACATTTAGCAAAACAATGTTCTAAAATGTATCAAAATCAAATTATTAAATCTTGTAGCTGTTATCGGTTAATTTTTATGGGAAAAATCAGCAAAAAATCAATGTCTCACATATAAATGTTTTAGAAATGAATCAATTTTCATTGGGCAATTGCAAACTTAAAGGGTATGAAAACTTCGGAGAGCCAAAGCTAGTCTACTCTTTTTTGTTTTTTTTTTCTTGTTTTGCCGGGAATGGGTAATGCACACATTGTGGCAAAGAGTTTAAGCAGATGTTTTGTCTGGACGGCGTCTAACTGTCAGAGACTGCGGCTTATCGCCAGCGTTTCTGACAATTGCCCGAGTTGCCAGTTGCCTTTTTGGGCACTTTAGCATTTTAGCATTTTCCCAGTTCAGCATTTGCCAAGCCCGGCTGTGTGACTGGTTTAATTATGACATTTAATTTCGAGTTCATTGTTGGCAAATCTCACTGGCAGCGCAGAAGAGTATGCAACAGTTTTTTGCCACTGCTGCAGCCGAAGCGGAAGTACATTTGTCGTCGTCTGCACAAACCGGAAGTGGAAGCATGTAACATGTACACACAGCACAATAAACTGCGGTATTTGAGCGAGAAATCTTTAACACACGTAGCAGTTTCGAAAGAAATAATATAAAGGTATAATAAAATTTAATTAAATTGATTACTTAAAGCAATAATTGAGCAAAGTAAGCTAAATATGGGAAATAAAATGTATTCAAAGCTAGGAAATTCCCAGAAAACTCAGTATAAATTTAGCCAGTTCAGAAAACTTATAGGAATTCATACATTCACAGCTTCTCGGGTTCACTTCCGGGGGCAACCATTAGTTTAGAGCTGGGACGGATAATGAAGCCATTTTCGGCTAGGGCGCCGCTTTAAAATGCCATTTATGAAACATGTGCCGGCATTTATGCATATTAAATTAGTCAGCTTAGGCAAATAAACAGGCCAAAGGCCCACCGAACCCTTTTTTATGGTCCCAAGAACTGCGTCATATTCCCACACATTTTGCTTAATATTCAGAGGTTCAGATGGCCCCAAAAAAAGCGAGAGAAAAGCAAAAAAGAAATCGCACTAGTGAGCCCAAAGGGCGGGAGCCGTATAATAGTTGTTTGGGGCAACTTAAAAACGCATGCTGGAACTTTTCAAGTGTGAATTGCTCTTCATTTTTGCTGCAGACTCCGAGAGAGACAGGCAGACAGACCGCCCAGTGGAAAAGCTGGAAAAACTGAAAGGAACTGAACTGAAAAGGCGTTCGTTCGCTGCCTACTCCTCCTCACCCAACGGGGTGTGTATTTCGGAGTGTGTGAGACGCAGTTGTAACAAAAAGAAACATAAAATAAAATGGCAACGGCAGAAATGTTTTATAAAAATTTATATGAGCATAATTTGTAACTGCACAAAAAAAAAGAAGAAGAGGAGCGCACACGCAGAAAGGAAAGATGGAAAAAGAGCTGTTACAACAGGGCGTATGTGTGTTTTTGTGGGCGTGGGGCGTGGTCCTGACAGACAAAGGAAGCCCCAAATGGGCTGCAGATGTAGAAACGAACATATTTTCGACTGTGGCTGAGTAGACCAGCTCGATTTGAATTGCCAGAAACGCCGTGGGAGTGCGGCAAATGGAATAAATGTGAATCCCCGAAAATGGCAGCCCAAAAATGTTAGGAATTCCGTTTTTTTTTTTTGCTAATATCCGACAAATAATGGTGAGTGTCAGGGGGGCAATGCTTCATCTTCAGTTGATCACTTGATTTGCTGGCTGTATTTTTTTAGCAAAACTAAACAAAGACTATTTGGTTTCCTATTTTTTTAATTTGTCAACATAAATTTTTAAGCTAAACTTTAGCCAATTTTACTTCAATAAATCATACAAATTAGGCAGTGATAATCATTAACATTTTTATAAATTATTCTAACCATAATATTAATTTATATAAACACCGAGAGCTTTATCTAACAACTTAATTAGTCTAAATGAAAATTATTACAAATTCGATAAAGCTGCTTTCCTATTTAATAAAAATCCTACAGTCCAAATAGCTTCTCTATGGAATTTTTCCATTGAAAATTTCAGAAGTGCCGGCACAGCAAGGAAGTCAATTTATCAGTACACAAATGAACATATTTGCAATGAATAATATCTCTCGTTTTTCATGCCAGCGGCGACGTCATAAATTTATGAAAATTTGGCCCAAAATCTAGCCAATGAATTTCCATTTCAATGCCAATAAAATAAACTTGGAATAAATTGGAGTAAATTCAAGTTATTCTCGGTCGAAAGTGATCAAGAGTAATTAAAGAGAAGTTTGTAACCGATGCTGTACTTAATGGCAGCTACCCGTTCTGCTTTCCCCCTTGTCAGCTGTTTTTGCCAGACTCTCTGGCTTTCCCAGTTCTTGCAGCTTTTGGCATGTGGCACACAATTAAGATGCAAATTGTTTTTGCAAAAAATCAAATTTCCTACTCTGGCAAATAACAACAACACCATCGGCAGCAGCTTTGGCAGCGGGACGGCTATCAGTTTGCCACTTGTCGTACTCTTTTCACTTTGGTATCTCTTTGTAGCTGTTCTTCTTGTTGCTGCTATTCTTGTTGTTGTGTGACAAATACAACAACCACCTTAGATGGGTATACAAGCAGAGCAACAACAATTGGCAAATGCTTAAATGTCGTTCAAGTTTGCGAGTTAAGTGCACTACGTATGCAATCGACACATGTGTGCAACAAAACTCGTTAACACTTGAAAAGTTTCATGGGCCCGAGGGCGAGTCGGGAAAATTCAGGACTCACTGCACTTCAGCACACACATGTGCTCTTACAGCATGAACGGTGTGAGAGGGCAAAGTAATGCTGCTGAAAAAACACTTAAGCAGAATGTTGCATATATATATATTTGGTATCCAAGTGAGGCGCAGCGTTGAGCTTGCTTCCATTTAGTTCGTTAGATAAATCACAAAAACTCCCTGCCACACTGCCACACTGCCTGTGTGTGCGTTGGCCTGTGGGCAACTGGTAATCGCAGGGGTTGAGACCCGATTGACATGGGGATGATGCCGGAAAAACATCGACGTTGGAATGCAAATTCGAGGCTCCTTCACAGAAGCACCAAAAGAAAATTGCTTCAAAGGATCGGGTTAGCAAGGGCTAAATTTCTTGAGGGGCTGTCAAGGATTTTAGTTTTGATAAACGAGTGTCACACAAAAATGCTAATTAAATAGTGCAACTATAACAGAATTTTATTAAGCTGAAGGGTCATGGAAATACTTGTGGATATTTGTTTTAAAATAAATATACTATTAAACTTTCCTTTATTAGCTAGGAAAATAGCCGCCTTGTAAAAGTTAAGTCAATATAAATAATAAACAACAAATAGGGCTAATTCCACAAGCTGAGTAAGTAGTTTCATCAGAGCATACAAAATAATGTATAAATAGCAAATGTACATCAAGACTTCCCTCGCTGAAAACGCTTGCCCGTTTTTCCTTTTTTTCTGTATAATTAAGCAAAGTGCCGCGTGGCAGTTTTCCAACTCACTCAGCTTTTCCCCGGCTTTTCCTGATCTGTCCATACATACGTATATTATATTGATGAAAATCGTACCTGAGAAATTGCGCAAAATTTCGTGTGGAGTGGGGCAGGGAAAAAACTTTTCCACTCACGCAGACCGAAACCCCGAAATGCCAAATGCCCCAAAGTCAATGACCAATTGGTTGGGAAGTCTTCCGGACTTTGGGATAAACCCTAAGTTGAGCTGCACTTTCGGCCGCACCGCAAATTGTTTGAGTTTCCGCTTCTTGATTATTTCAGGCAAACCAATAAGTTTCTGGCCAACTTTTTATTGCATATAGTACTTCGCTGCGGGCGCCAAGAGCGGGCAAAGTGGAAGCGGAAGCGGCGGCGAAGGGGTCATGCAAATGTCACAGAAACTAACACTTCCGGTTCCTGTGCCGCCACCTCCTTCGACAGCTTCGACGGCCTCGTGTGTATTTCTGCTTCTGGCACTAATTTCGTTTCATTGACTTCCATTTTCTGCACACTGCCACACGCAAAAGTTGCCGGAGGTCGGTCGAGGGAGAGTAAGTTGCGAAGAAGTCTTTCCTCCGTTCGATGCGATCAAGAAAGAAAATAAACTTTCCGCCCTGCCTGCACTGCCATTGCTTATAATTAAAAACTTTATTATTTGTTTAACTTGGCCCGCAGCTGTTGCACATTTGTCAGGATAGGGGAAGGAGAGGGGGCTACCCGGTACTTGTTTCCCAGCCACACAAGAATTATCACCAATTATCGAGAAAGTTTCACTCCTTTTATCAGTCCCTTTTTTTTTTTCTGTTTTTTGCTTATTTACCAACTCGTATTGGAGGAACACACGCAAAATGCATAAAAATTTACTGATAATAATATATAATTTGGCAGCCATCGCTTTCAGAACTCTCTTTAACGATGCCAAAACACATTTATGCGAGAGCATCTAATTTGAAAATTCATGAATATAAAGTGGTCTCAAAATGCCAAACAAATTAATCAAATATGCTAATTTCCCTTTTTCGCAAAACACATACACACTCAGAAACCTATAGAGAGCCATTTTTCGCATTAAAAATATGCGTAAAACGAAGAGATTTGCAACGAGCCTGGGAACCTGTACAGCTGCCAATTGCCGGAGTTCTTGGCCCCAAAGCAAAGTCAACTGCAGGTGGAAAGTGGGAGCAACGGCAGGGAAAAAAAGCGAACACATGCAGACAGGCAGACACCATGCAAGCCACAAAGTGGACAGCCTGCGGAATCAAATCAATCAGAAGCAAGGAACCACAGGTAAGCTGAGGTGAGCTTACGACGGGACAGTGCTCCTCAGGCTAACAAGGAATAGGATATATGAAAAACACCGATTTATAGATGATGGTATTTAAAAATGTTGCCTTTAACAAATAAATTAAAAGTTTAAGAAAGAAAGAAAATTCAATGAGAACCTAATGTAACTCCACAAACAACCCGCTTCCATCGCAAGAATAACCAATTTCCAGGACTAATCCATTACCTATCAGTACAGTCGCATTTAAAACTGTCGCATTGCCGTCTCATATTTCTATTGGCACTGGATTGGTGATTCCTACATGGAGATATATCCCGGATTGCCATAAGTCCGCAAATCCCTCCCACCAGCACACAACCCACTCCGCTCCTGTTGCATTTTGATGTCTTGCTTTGGCACCAAAAGTCCGAAATCATCATCATCATCATCCCCGTGATGCGGCTGAGGATAAGGATGAGAGGGAAGGGCATGTCCTCTAGTAGCATGATGACCAGGGAGGCATAAAGCGCAGTTAGTTTGCATACAAATGGCATTTGGAAATGTGCAAAAGGATTGCGCAAAAATCAACGCGACATGCCAAGCAGGACAAATAATGTGCATAAATTTATCCACAGATGGGTAGACCAGCTATCAAAGATGGGGGATGGACGGATGGATGGATCCTGGGGAAAAAGGCAATAATAAAAAAGCAAACAAGTGCTGGTCAATATGTTGCACTGGACGCCAGGGAACGAGGAGCAACAAGGATGAGGATGAGGCGGATGATGGTCCAGATGATGATTAGATTACTGCATGTGGAACTGGCTACTTGGCAGGATGAGGCGACAGCCACATAATAACGCTTATATGCAGGACATTAGCATTGCCAAGGCACTGGGATGATGATGATGATGATGCGGTGGCTGCCGTTTGCTCCAACTGATTGGCATCGTCGCTTTCCACTGGGTTCCTGTTTGGCCAAAACACTCTCCCTTCCCATCATCGCATCTCAAATGATCAAAGTATCAAATATGCAGACAGTCTGGAATTTTTCGTTTGCTGAAAGGACGGTGAAATAGGAGCAAAGTGGACGCTGGAGACCAGGAAAAGCATACTCCATGTCCATACATTGTTGACCCTACTGGACACGCTGTCTATATGCGTATTTTATGGTAATGTTCAAAGAGGTGTTGAAATCCTTTGTAGGGATAAACAAGGATAAATAAGATGGGAAGGTTTAAGAAGATGGGAAAAGGTAGAAACAACTAAGGAGGTTGTAAACAATTTCCCCAAAGATTATAGCTTTTATATGGCATATATTAGGTATAATAAGATAAGTATTATACAGTAAGGAAGTAGGATAGTTTGTCTATAAGTGTAAATCGTTTTTGTTCTTTAAAAAAGTATTTTCTTCCTTCCTTAAATTACAAAGCATTTTCTTGAGCAACTAATCAAATTAACACTACCTTTAACCTGAGATAATCTTGTCGCAAATACATGCAACTTTATTGGATTAGTATCGATGTTGCTTATCAACTGAATTGCCACAAAGTGTCAACAAAATAAAAGGATTGGCACTCGCTGCCTCCTTGCATTACAACACACACCGGTATAATCGCTTTTATTTCGGATATCAATTTAACAATTAATACAAATAGTTTTAACTCGCAGAAGCCACAGTTGTTGCCATGCCACCCAGTCGCATGTGTGCGTAAATAGTTTATTGTTAAAAGGGATCAACACGGCCACAAGCATAAATATGGACACAGAGACACACAAACAGCCACACAGAGGCAGGATAATTGCATTATATTTCACAATTTCCATGCAATTTGCCTTTTGGCTGCCATTGTCTGCGCCTGCTGAATGCTGCCATCTGCTGGCTAATGAACACTTGGCCAGGTTAAAGTGCTGGGACAATGAAGGGACTCCGATTCCAATTCCGATTCCAGCAATTTTGCCAAATTTGCAAATCATCAAATATAATTTCTAAACAAATTACACACGAACAGCCGCAGCCGCAGCGGCAGCCGCAGCCTGAAAGTTGTTAGTGCAAATTCTCCTACAAATTGCACACACAACATAACACACTTGGAGTCCTGTGCGTATGTGAATATCTACCGAACATTTACAAATTATGCTGTAAATGCATCCCCCGCACAAACAATCCAGAGACGCACATGAGTTGCCTCTGGCATCAATTTCAAATGGTATTTCCAGGGGCAGTTTGCAAGTGCAACTGCGTCCTGCTCCGTGCATCGTGCTGTTGCTGCTCCTGTTCCTGCTCCTGCTCCGGATGCGGATCCTGTTCCAGGCTATGGCTAAATCATATGCAAATGCATGCGTATGACATTTGGGCTCGAAATTTTATTGTCCGCTCCGGTTGCTAAATTATTTAGAGCCTGATTCCTGTTGCCATGACGATCGGTGGCAGGAGGAGGGCTTGGCGATATGCACTTGGAGGAAAAAGCCTCGTTAAATTATTCAGGGAAGCTACAGAACTCAGTAAAGACTTCAAATCTATTTAAAAAAAAAAAATGTGTCCTATGGCCTGCTATCTAGTAATTATAATTATCATTATATCATATTTTAGGTTGTTGGTAACAAAAACAATTTACAAAATCCATTTTTATACATATTTAATTGCGTAGTATATTGAATTTAAGTTTCAATTGATTTGAAATCTCAAAAATGTATATAAAACTCTTGAATCTGCTTGAATCCTCTTACTCTGAATAAAATACACCAAGTTATTATCTTTTTATCCTACTTTTTTATGGGCAAAGAAACAATTGAATGCGCTTCTAAAATAAATCAATATAATTTTGCTATCATTATTTCCATATATTATAAAACTCACAAGTAAATAAGTTAAGCAACTAAAATTTGGTTTCCTTGTAATTAAAATACTTAATAATATTTCTCTGAGTGTTGCAATGACAACGGGTCATGCATTTTGAGCTTTTTGGCCACCGTCACGGACAACCGCATAATTTATGCAAAATGCGTGTGCGAATACGTGTGTGAGTGGGCGTGGGCGTGTATATATCAGGGTAAATGTATGTGTGTGGGTGTCACCGGTTTTAGTTGCTTTTTGGCATTGAAATCGAGCCAAGCTTTTTGGGCCTGTCTTTCAATTTGACATAAAACCCTTGCCGGATCCTTTCGGCTCACGCATGACACTTTATGCAAAGTGCTCATCCCTTCTGCCCCTGTCCCTGGCCTTTGCCGCCGCTTTGGTCTCCCTTTTGGGGCGTATTTCACGCCCTTTTGCCGCCACACATCAAAATAAACATAAGCAAATTTATTTTTACATATATGGTACATACATATGTGTATATATTGTCCTTGAAGAATGCCTCCCGCAAATGAGCCACGCACATTTTCCTTTCTTTTTTTTTTTTGCTGATGCTTCTGCTGCTGCCCTTTTATGTGCAGCCAAGCGAGTGTAAAAAAAGAGCACACAAAGTTCATTAAATTTCGAAACCTTTCCTTCTTGTTGACGTGCCAACAAAAGGGCGTAAAATATATATTTTTTGAAGATTGTTAAAGTTGTATAAAGAATAACCATAACGTAAAACAGCCGCAATATGAATATAAAAAATGTTTGCTGGGGGATAAATACAAAATATCTTTTTTTGCTGAACATTTTCTTGACAATAGAGACATAAAAAAAAGCTGATAATAGGATTCTTGATTAAGATTTATTTTTATAAATGTATAAATTTAAAAAACTATAACCCATACCCCTTTCAAGTAGGGCTACAATGTTTTAACTCCCCTTTTTCCTGCTGGCATAATGCATGGGAACAGGACCCCTTTAAGGCTCCTCCATGTGGCGCAGGATCGTTAGTGAACTGACGTGGAAAACCGGAATGTAAATTGCAAGGAGCCCGCAACTCAGCTCGTTGAGCAGATAAGCAAACAGATTTATGACTGCATTTAGGGCTAAGCATTTGCAGTAAGCATTTATTTCCCATACTCCTACGCCTCTCCCGAGAATCAGCACTCAACTTTTGACTCTAGCGGGGCTTTAAAAATGCACAAGACAACACTCAATTCGTACGCCGTCATTCGTAATTAAAACGAACCACTCACGTACTCACTTGGCAGCCAGACAAACAGAGCCAACGACTGTCAAAAGTCGCCTACCATGGGGTCCATCTGTCCGTCCGAATCCTCAAATTGACAGCCAGCCGGGAAAGGGAAAAGGGAAAGGAAGAGAGGGATTTGGGCAGAGGCCGGACATGGACACACAATAATTTAGTACGTAATAGACACGACCCTGCCGAACTGTAGCTGGAGTTGGAGTTGAAGTTGGAGCTAGAGCCGGGAGGAGCTAGTAGGGGAACATCAGACAGATGCTAGACAGCTCCGGTTGCAGCCCTGGACTTGTTCATTAACACAAAACATAAGCCGCCAGACAGACAGGCATGTGAATGATGAAGCACGAGCGAGTCGGACCCATGGAGTGGGTGCCGGTCAGTTTCGGATGGACAGGGATACTCGTGGAGTGCGTCCATATATCATAAATAGAGCAACTAAAGATGGGTAACTGAAAGAGAGTAAAAAAGATAAAAAAATTGAAAAATAATCTTTAAAAAAAGATGCAGATGCTAAGAATATTTCAAAAAGTCTTTAACACAATTAAGTCCAAGAAGCCACTTCTTGGCACACCTTTTTCCCATTTCCTTTAACCAAATCCTTTCACGAAACCATCTCTAGCTGCCCACATATCCTGCAATTGACCAAGAGTAAAAAGAATAGGGATCTGTGTGCTTCAGGCCGTCGGCCAACCCATAGTTCAAGTGCCATTAAAATCGAGTCTTGGCACTCCGACATCTGCCGATGAGAGGGCACGATGGCAATGGAGATAGGAATGAAGTGGAAGTTTGTGCAACAAATTAGTAGCAAAGTTGGCTACGATTCCGATTCAGATACCCAGACTCCTGCTTTCCCAATCCCCAGCTCCACACCCGACTCGCACGCTGGGCAAATATCCGGCTGCGGAAATTGCAATGAGACACGTGATCATGGAGACTCCACTACATCCGCCTGCCAGACAAATAAATCTTCATTTTGACTTCAACTTTTGCGGCGGTCTCTCGGCCAAAACGAGAAGTTCCTAACAAATTAACAGCTGTTGCGTATCTGTGGTACCAGCACCAGTGCCCAGCTTCTGAGTTCATGGTTTCTCGGAGTTCCTGCGGCTTCTCAGGTGATTTACGGGCAAGTTGAGACTCGGACTCGGTCTGCATATTAATATGTGACTTGCCATTTTACTTTCTACGCCATGGAACTTGCAATCAAATCCAAGTTGCTCACTTTCCCCCAGACACAACGCACTCCTGTCCTCTCCCTTTCGCTTCCACTTCCGCATCCACTTCCTCCTGCCACTGCTGCTGCTGTTGCTTCCTCTTACCCTGCACTTCCGGTCCTGGCCATCAGCATCTAGATCTCTGCTGCTCTCGCTGCACGTTTTATTGTTGCGCCAGCCAATTTGTGACGACTGAGTGCATATAATAAAGCAAATTATATTTCGGACTCAAACGCAAATGCCACGCCATGCCGAGCGGAAGGCGTCTCAAGAGCCCGCAGTACGTATACGACCCGTTGTCTAGTTTGGGCCAACGTGACCATGGCCTCTGTTAGTGGAAAAGTCGTCGGGAAAGTATGTTGCAATTATTTTCATCAAAAAAACATCAAGTGAATTCCACAGTTCAAGTGCACCACACAAAAGTTTTATTTTCAAGAGAGAAATTAAGGTTTTAAAATGCTATACAAAAAATACTTATGAAATAGCCATAAAATAATGGCTTAAAATACTTCAATATCAAGTGCCTTTGGCAAGTCTCTCTTTATTAAAATTTATTACAAAACCTGTTAACCTAATAATCGATTGAAAACAACACTCACTTATTAGTACTTAATCCCTTTAATTAAAGTATTTATTTACAGCATGAACTAATTAAAAATTCTATTTAATTTATATCAAGTTTAGTTTCTAATTGAATAACTTGAGAAACCCCAACAAATATTCAACCATATTTACATCATAATATTTTAATCTAATAATATAATTGAGTTTGGTCGCCTGGACATCGCCTGAATGACGTTTTTTGCCTTTTGCCTGGGCCGTTGTTGTTCTTCCATGTTATGTGCGGCAAAATGAAGGGCAAAAAGCTGAATAAAATAAGAGTGCACTTGAAATTGTTGAGATGACTTGTATATGTGCGTCCGAATATCCTTGTCCGCTGCCGCGTCCCTTCGCCAGGCGGTTGCATCCGCATGCTTAAAGTTTGTTTCATGTTTTTTGTGTTATTCTTGTTGTAAGCTTTTCTTCCTCTTATTTTTTTGGGGTGTGTCAACTTTTGCCTTTTGTTTTGCATTTTAGGGGGCAGCATCGGGAAAAGGATTTCGAAAATGCGAAGAGGAAAGGAAAGTTTTACCCATGGTCCGCAGTTGCTATGCTGACCGATGTCGACATCGTTGTTGGCCAGCCGCATGGCATAAAGAGCGACAGTCCGCAGGACATTTTATATTTAATTTACAGTGTGACCGCACTTGGTCCCTGTCCGTCTGCCCGTCTATCCGTCTTTCCCCCCTCCGTCGCTATAATAGCATCCTTTTAATAAAGTGCAGTGCGGCTTCGGAAAATGTTTCATCGGGAAACGGGTTGCGGATACGCGCTGCGCTGACTCTCGCTCTCTCCGCCTGCGTGTCTGTTTGCGTTCTGGCCACACGGTCAGAAATTAATTTCTAATTCCCATTATGCTGGTCCAGTTGACTCGAACCGAAAATCTACTAAATACGCTATCCATTAAATAAACACATACATTTTCTAGCGCGAATCGCATTAAATAAAGTTTCAAATAGGCTTTACTGCCGTCCAAAAGTGGGGATTAGCGATCCGGCCAGAGGTGGGGCGGCCGTGTGGCCCAATCACAGTGGCCAACACGAGCCGCAACAACAGCAACGGAAATAAACCCAACAAATTCGATTGGGAATTAAAAAGGGAAACTTGAAAATGGAACCAGTGGAAATGGATAAAAAAAAACAATTCAAAGAATACTCTTTTCGGAAATGACCTTACAAATAATTTATTAAGGGGTAAATCTCAGAGGGATTTGTTCTAGGAAATATTTTGTTTAAAAGATAAATTAGTACCGCAACATAAAAGAATTCTATAAATTCTAGAAACTTAAGACTGCTCTCTAATGTAATTTATTTTCATATATATCCTCTGACAGAGCATCATCTCGACGAACTTAAAGCCTACAATTCAACGGAACCAAATACGGTTCTCAATTATTTTGCCCTGTATCCACTCGAAAACTTTTATACTTTTTTTTTGAGTTCCTGAGTTCCTTGTGGGGATTTCGAGGAGGGCAGAGCGGGTTGCCTGGGTCCTGGATTGAACTGAAGCCCCGGCCATGTCCATGGGCCATTCAGTGTGCAGTCGTCCACACTTTTATTGCTTTAATTGCGCACCGAAGCGCAAGAAGAATCGACGCACATCGCTCTCCTCTCGCATCCAGGACACGGACCCTCACACACATGTTGCTAATGAAGTTTTCTAACAACATTTCCACTCATGTCAGATCATAATCTGTTAATCTGCGAGCCCCGGCCGTCCCCTTTCAGACCGTCCATGGACTAAAATGCTGAAATGACATAAAAATAGGCAGGCAGACATGTCAGGACCGACGACAACTGTGCCACCGAACACATCAATCCGATGGAAGCTCCCTTGGAAACCTTTTCAGCCGACAAGGAGGCAAGGACACGACGAGCTAATGAAAATGGATTTTTAGTTTGTCATCGAGGGGCAGGGGGAGTCGCCCAGGGTCGTTCTCTTTACTAGGTCTAGTTGAAGTTTTACATAGTTTTGTGCCAAGTTCTAAAGTATGTATCTACAGATTGTAAAAGGATTCATTTAGGAATGAAGATAAATGTGGCTATATACAAAAGCATTCTGCTTGATAAATTTAAACTCTAATTATTTCTCTGAAACACTTTTAAAACATTTGCATTTAATATAACGAGCTCCCATAACTCAATTGAAAGCATTACCGCTTAGAAATTTCATCGATTGCTTAAATTGCTAACGGAACGCAGCGCATTAATTATATCCTTTGGCAAACATAAACACAAATAAAGGCGGACAAATACTCCGAACTCACACTCTGCCCCGCCCGTTTGCAATTTGAGCAACATGTCAAAGCAAACAAACAGCAGCGTCACTGTCAACGGGAAAACTAGCAGACCAGGGGTGGCACCAGGGCCAGGGAAATTCGCCATAAGGTGGTTGGGGGGTAGCAATTGTATTTATTATGCTTACGCCTCGATTGTGCTGAAAAATCAACAAGCCCATCGATGGCGTCTAAGCACCGAATGGGTGTGTATTTTAATTAAACCTGTTTTTCGAAGGCATTTATCAGATGCAGACAGGACGTGTACCTGAACGCACCCACCATCGGGTCCCTACCCCACTATCAGGTGCTAAAAAAGCAAACTAGACAAAGGAAAATGGGGGAAGTAGGTGCACACCAAAAAATTGCGCTCAATTTGACAGAGAATTCATAAACTCTATACTTGAAATCTGAGGCCTAAACAATTTTCTGATCAGGGGACCAAATTTAAATACATAAATCATAACGAAGCTAAAAGTGCTGTAATTTTATTTCGGAAATCCAATTTTGTCCTAGTTTTAATTAGTGCAATAGATTTGCATACTGCATTTAAAATTAATTAATTATACTACCCAGCGAGTGTAACTTAAATAGATATCATACAGTGTATATGTAGAACAAAGCCCATAATTTTTCCCTGTGCATTCTACCCGGCAAACCATCCAAGCTAGAAGCTAACATGTTTTACTGTTAATGGACTTTCGATATTTGCAGGAAGTTATGGCAGGCTTGATTTATGTCCATGGCTTTTACCTTTGACTGCCATCGCTTGGCGTCTACCGACCGCCGGCCAGGTAAAGTCGTTTAATTATTGAACAAGAAGGGGCAACAACATGTTTGTCTGGCAATCAAATTTAAAATAGTCTGGAAAAAAAAATTTAAGCTGATTTTCATTGGCATTCTGCCATTGCTATTACTTACTTACATCGCATACAACTCGAGTTTACCGCTCGGCACATAAACTTTTGCGAATTGCAGGAAGCTCGGAAGGGGACCACCAATGCCAACGAAATCAAAGTAAGCACCTAAGCAGCTTATGCAAAAGACAATCGAATCCTT
>VNJV01009835.1:0-106952 GCA_008042635.1 Drosophila nikananu | reverse complement strand
CCAGCACCACCGCCCACGATCCCCTCGAGCAGCACCCCGCCCCAGAGTGTCCATTACGATAATGAGCACAGGCCGAAAAACAAGCTCTGTTTTGAGGGGATGCAGCCAGTACCCTTCGAGAGTCCTTCGAAACAAGATAAAATAGCACCCCCGGGAGTCCGAGCATTTTTAATACCCTTTAGTTGTAGTGGGAAAATAAAAACACAATTTAAATGTTGCGAAAAAGAGTTACAAATTCCACAATAACCAACGAAAATTTCTATATTTTTGAAAAGTGTAAGTACCATGTATAATCACACCTCCTTGAATTAATTTTTTACTAATCAAATATTTGCTTTGCGTGTAAACACACATACTCGTATTGCAAAATATTTGGTGCTCCTCATGCCGCCGGCACGTTGAAAAGTAATCAGCCGGAAAGCAGGTCATTTAGTTTATTTTATGAGCACCTACATCAGCCGGCCAAGTGACGAGCTGGCTCCTCGAAGCTGCCATCTAGCCGGCTGCCCATCCATAATTGTGCCAAGTGTCCGGCGGTGGATCTAATTTAAATAAAAATTGTTCTCATTATATTCAGCATCACGTGCGCCTCGTAGGCATCAGATGGATTCGAAAATATGGTGCCTTCGGTGCCACCTCTTGCACCACCCTGTGTGGTGCCACAACACCCATCACATCCCCCAAGGCTCCCATCCAATAAACCGCCACCCCCCCTCCTAAAAGGCAACGCTTGTTGGACAAGAAAATTGTTTTGGGTAACTGGGTGGAGGCTTATGACACGCCATATACAACTCCGCCATGCGGAGCCGGGGAGCGGGAAGCAGGAGCATAATGAGCTGAGGAAGGCGCCAGAAGCAGTGTTGTCGAGTCAGTTACATTTTGACTTTAAGATATTTTAGAAATATTGAAAAATGGATTTATTTTCCTATAAACAAAAAAAGTATTTTGAAGATATATGTTGAGTATATATCAATTATTCCAAAAAAGAAAGGGGGTTTGCTTAAGACTTTATAGATATATAAGAATCATTAATATCACAGTATTCCTTTCTGTATTGTATTAAATTTTTTTAATCAAAATGTATATGTATTATACATTTTTTTCAGCTTGTTTATAGCTTCCTTTGTGAACTCATCACTAAGCAGGAGCAGGATTCTGGAAGTGAGCTGAAGGAGGTGTCAGTGGCTGGGGGGCACCTCGTTGACTTCGATTTATGTTTGCTGCGAGCCGACAGCCACCGAAAGTAAATTAAATTTGCGTTTTTTTTTTTTATAAGGAAGTATTTTATTTAATCGTACAGCCTTGTTTTCCCTGCCACGTGGAATGCGGGGCGTAGAATGAAAAAGAGTCCCCAAGTTGCTGCTTCCTGAAGACCTCGAGTGTTATTGTACCTGCTCCCTGATTATTTGCCTTGTTCAAAGACTCTGGCAGACGCCACACGAGCGTGGATTTTGAGTTTTTTCTTGTATACGTCGGCACACGCCGGAAATGGCAGTTTATTCCGTTTCCGTCGCGACAGACAGAGTTCCATTGTCGCATAAATTGCGAATTAAACCTTAAGACCGGTGTGTGCGCAATGTGAGGGCAAATTGCGTGTGTGCGTCTCTTCAAGCGTTTAGCAGAAAATTAAAATCGTAGATGTCGAGGTGGTGTTTTTCTACTTACAAATTGACTTCCATAAAGATGTGTTGGTCTGGAGCTAAATTAAAACCCACGCATCTTCTTCTCACTTTTCTTTTTCCGGAATAAAGAGGTTTTTTGAAAATTCGTTGGCTTGTTGTATTTGTTTGATAAATACATCATTTAATAAACATAAATTTAGACTCGAATCCAATTTTTCCCAAAAAACCAGAGATCTAGGTTGTTGCGCTTCAATCGGTTTAGTATAGAAACATATAAATATATTTAATACCAACCAGCAATTTAAATAACTATAAGTTTAAACAGGTACACAAACAGCAAAACTTTTTATTAAACACAAACTTTTGCAGGAAACCACAGAACACATTATTATTATAAATTGCTTTTAAACCATTATAATTGCGGTTCTTAAGTATCTGACCTAATTCTACCGATTTTTTCTACGAATTCAATTAAAGTTTAATTATGTTTGAACGATAATTATTGCACGGGCTCGGTGATGCTTCTCACATTGCGTATACGCCGGGGCTGCACTCAATTTGACGAGCAGACGAGTGCAAGAGGTGGCCACAATTGCATTTAGCCGAACTAAAAACATTTACGACTGGCAACCACGCCGTGAGCGTGACAGGAGGAGCAGAAAAGGCGGAAAAGGCGGAGCAGGCTCTGGCGGTGGTGCAGACAAGTCGCTCCAGATGGCACATAACAGACACTTGAATGGCAAAAGTTAAAATTACAATTAAACACAAAGTAGTCGGCAGAGGAAGGCCGAGCTAAGAGCTCTAGCAGCACAGGGGAGAAGTATACATAAAGAAATGGTCATAATGGCAGTGACCTAACAAACTTTCCATTTTAGCACATTTCTAACTTTTAAGAAAGTGTGTTAATAATGAAAAATACATATTTATTTCTGCAAGTATATACCACAAGATGTTACCATTTACAACATATTTCTGTTATTAAAGCCTTTCTTTTAAAAATTTGATTGAGTCTTTTAAATTCATACCAAAAGTAATTTTTTAAATTATATTGTAGACCAAAAAACTCTCCCTAGATCCTGGTAGATAATTCCTAGTTAGTTACCTAAACAGTTATCACTTTTCCAGGTCACTTTATTCTTGAATATTTTAGTTTTTAATGAAGAATAAATACAATTTTTTGCTCTGCATATGGAGGGCATTCTGCTTGGTCATCGGATATCCTTCTCCTGCTGCAGGAACTGCTGCAAAAAAAGGCAGCAGTTCTCTGACAAATGCAAACAACTCGACACAGTGAAGCCCCACGGAGCTGAGTAAACTGTTGGCTTAACAAATTGCTAATCCACTTCCACTTTGAATGCTTCTCCTCGACGAATCCCCAAAGTACTGGCCAATTGGGGAGTCCCTTTTAAATCCATTCAAGATTATGGCCCCGGAAAAATCTCCATTTTGCCAAGTTTTCTGCTGTTTTACATCAAAGGCTGCGGCGCCAGCATTTATCTAATATGATTAAGTTGCATTTTCACAGAACACTTGAATGCAAACTAAGTGAATGAAAACTTTTTATTGCATTTCCTATTGCATTTTCTCGAACTCTGGGCTCGGCCATAGGTGTCGCGGGGTCGAGATTTGCTTGTAATTTAATTTCACAAACCCAAGACCAAGCTGAAATATTTAAATGAAGTTGTGCACCACTGCTTCTGCTTTCATCTCACTCAAAGGTCATCTCAGTTGGCTTGCAAGAAAATTAGTTTTAAATTAATTAAAAGCTTTTCCCATAACTACGAGCTGTGGCTCTTGATGGCGTTGGAAAAGTGTGGTGGCCAGGAAAGGGAAAGAATGGTAAAAGTAAAACTTGGATAATCATCCCAACCGCACCGTCCCTGAAGCACCCTTCCCCGATCGCCGCTTTCCAGGCGGTTGGCTCAGCCTCCGACCCAAGGAATTCAACTCACTTTTTAATAGTTCGCAAGCCACGGAAGGCTATGTGAATTTAAACACAGTTACAAATGCTTTTCCGGAGCCGGAATGCGTGTGTGTGTGTGTGAGTGTGCGCCGCCGCCGTCACTGAAATTACGCAGCAGGCGTAATCCGGAAAACTTCGCCGCCGTAGCCGAGTTCCTTTCCGACTTTTAAATAGTCCTTGAGTATTTATTTGCATTTCAACTCTGAGCGGCATAATGTGTGCAATTACTTCAGCAGAATTAAGCATTTCGAAAATTATTTTACCTCATTAACTTGATTTAAAGTAAGTTTAATAACCTTAAAAATTGTATAAAGAAACCATAATCCATATAAATATTGTTGGAAAGTTGAGAAAATTCGAACAATTTGGCAAACGTAAATGTGAAAAATACAAATATGGTAATTCCATTTAAAGTTAATAAACAAATCTTCTTAGAGAAATCAGAGACAACGCGTTCGCTTCGAATTACTATATAAATATTTTCGCGAGCATTTGTATGTTTGCTTGTTTTGGGTTGCAAAGGGAAATAAAACCGTGAGAATGGAGTTGGGTCTGAAAATATATATCAGCTGTTAGCGCTTTCATCCCCAATGGTCAAATTTTTTGCAGGCAAAAAGGAAAGAAGTTAACAAAACTTTCACTAAACGTTGGCTTTTACTCTACCATTTAAAGTGGTTCGCTTCGAATTTAACTTTTTTACATTTTATGAGAAAAGTTTGTACAATTTTAGCTATAGTTAAAGCTTTGCTTGCTTTTTTGCATATTTATAACTATTAGAATGCAACTATGTTAATAAAAACACTAAAATTTATGTATAAAGATTCATTATTTTTTATTTAATGACCCTTCAGTAATAGATGGTTATAACCAATCAACTTGAATTACTTTAATTATAATTTTATAATATCTAAAATACTGATGTTTGCCTATGTTTCTATATGTGAATACCCCTGGCCATTTATATAGCCTTCGCATGGGGTTGTTTTTCACCGGAATGGCATGGATTCATCGGCCAACCCTCGAGGAACTCCGGCACTCTACGGCGCCGCTCTGCAATCGCTCTACCTGGCCCCCTGATTAATTTAGTCTGGGTCTCTGTCTCTCACTTTGTTCCTTGTTTTCTTTTCTGCCAAAGGTATCCGCAGGGTATACCATGACATGTGTTCTGGGGAGTGCGAGTGGGTGTTAGGGGTGGTGCCAGCCAGTGTTGCACTTCTAAGCGCCTCAAATTGAATGCAACGGGGACATCAGATGTCCAAGGTACATACATATATAATATGTCCGTGTGCATGAACGTAATTAGAAAAACAGTGGAGCACATGTATAGGTTTGTATCGCAACCAGGAAGTCCGAAAGTATAAAAAAAGAGTAATTGGAAAAGCCAACGGAAAGTCACGAACGAAAAGTTACCTAGGTGCAAACATTTATTTAAAACACTATACAGTTTGTGCCGTAAAATCGAGCTTTGGAAAATACTAGGAAAATGGGAATGCTTTTCCTTGAACTACTCTTTATAATATAATTATTATATACATTTTTATAATAGTCCTTGAAATTATTTCAATAATAATTTCTATATAGTCCTCCAATTTTAAGTTCAACAAACAAGAGAAAATACAAAATCTATTGGTCCTGTCTGCTTGTAACTTTCAAAAGATTTCAACGTCATCATTGATAAAAAGAAAGCTAAGGCTAGGCCCAGGCTAGGAAACCAACCTAAAGCAGTCAAAGGATGCTGGGGAAATTAAAGAAATCTGACGGATTTCCATTGTCGGCTTTTCCGCCCCTGTCTGCCTTGCAATTGACCGCTTTTGTGCTTGACAAAAGGATAGAGAAGACAGGCCAGGACAACACAAAGGAGAAATGTGGCCCACAAAGGAAATTCCATTTAATGGATTTTAAATGTTCCTTTTACTCGACCCTGAAGACATACCCTGGTATAAGCAGCCCTTAAGGAGCTTCTAAAAAGACATTACCATGTATTTGTTTACCAAATAAATTAATTATGCCTGCTCAATATGGTTCAGCATAAGTCCAAATGGAAATGGATGAGTAATAAATAAGTGTATTGTGTATCGAAACACAGCACTGATTAAACATTTTTCTATATAAATTATAATTTACACGTAAGTTGGTGGTGCCACAAGACAAATATAAGTGTGATTTAAATAAAGGCTTAGATTTTTATGAATTATTAAGAGGTTATTCGAATGTTATAGTTTGGCTTACAACATTCTTGAAGTGTTTCATACATTGCAATAATTTTATAAGCTGATTAGAAAACTATACATAAGTCTTTCCTATAACATTTTGTTCACCTTTGCATTTTTTTGCATTAACAGACAACTCTGATATTTTTGTAATATTTAGGACTTCACACGACTTAAATGATTTAAACTAGTACGTCTTGAATGAAGCCAACTGATTAATGGGAAACCTCAACTAAATGTACATAAATATATGTGTATATCGATCCATTAGCATAGTAGTCCGACCCCCAATTTTTGTTTGCATATATATATTTAGAAATATATGAGATGTTCACACGCAAATTACCAGAATGATAAATCAATTCTGACACATCGTAGATTTATTCCGAAGAAGGAGATTCATATTCTGAATTTCGGAAGGAGTTCCTCTCACTCTCAGCCAAAATGCAGCGGAGTTCCTTGTTGATTCTAGTTTTCTTGGAATTGATTAACCCATACCTGTCGTCGGCGTCGTCGCCGGCAGTTTGGAAAAAAGCACCCCGAATCGCATGCAATTTTGGAAACACCACCGAAAAAACGAGAGCGGGAAGCAAAACGTCTGGCGGTTTAAAAACATTAAAAACTGCACTAAGATCACTTACCAAAACACATATGGATGAGAATTAAGCCAAATATACGAGCTGTTATAGTTCACTTTACGATGATTGAGTTCACTTGGCACTTAAGTATCTCTACAGAACCCTCTGGCTGAGTCCGGAAATCACAACAGTTCGAGAATCAAAACCAGACGGGGTCCGGAATACACTCGTTATGGCCATTTGGAGGACCTTTGTTCGTTCACTAACGCTTGGAAAATTCAATTTTGACAATTTTCAAGTGACACTTGACGGCAATCCATGAGATACGATTGCATTCATCCGTTTAAACGATACGGCGACTACCGCGAGGAGTATCTACGGCGTGGCGCGGAACGCACTTTCACCCACGAACAGCGACAGCAGCTAACTGACAACCATGCGACTTTGCGCCACCGGCCAGAGCCAAAATAAAGCCACGAGCGCACAGCCGAGCACGAGGCGCCAGGACACACGGCCAGGACTCCTCGTGAACGAAGCGAGAGGCGCACGCCGCCGATGGTGTGAGTTGTGCGCACAGAGAGCGCCGTTGCTGGTGGTGGTTTGCTGGTCTGCCGAGGGGGTGGCTCGAGTGCTGCGGTGGTTGGGCGGATGGGTGGATGGGCCGGCCATGTCATGTTGTGACGCCGTCTGCCGCTGCGAGATTCGCAAGAGGCGCAGCCGGTTGTTGGGGGGTGGAAAGGTTTTCGTTGCCGGCCAGTTAAACTCTCAACTAAATCGGAGCAAATTAATCCCGAAAACTGCATGCCAAAAATCTTTGTTCGTCCTCGATTCATATTGGATTTTTAAACAAAACAACTAGCACAAATTAAGTACTTTTACGCCGCTGATATCGAGTGCAATGAAAAATAATAAATTGGTAACGGCAGCACCGCCATGGGAAATGCTTGAAATATTAACGCTAACGCTGTAATATAATTAAATAAATAATTTAATAAGCAAATACAAAGCAATAAGTCAAGCTAATTCATTCAGTCTGTAAAGAGCCAGGATTCGCTTTGCATAACTCTTTAAAAAAAGACTTGAGACTTTAAATAATTAAAATACACAAAGTACTAGGGGTTGTTTTAGAGGTTCACCAGAGACAAATATTACTTATATTGATTATTGACCATAGTAATCCAGTTAGTTGCCAGATATTTGTTCTAAGTGCTCTACCAGTTTAATTATTTATTTAACCGACCAAAACGAAATTAATTACTACTATAAATGCAAAGTAAAATCCCTTACGATCGAAATCGAAATCTAAGTCGGGTTACTTGCAATACCGATCGGCTTTCATTTTGCTGCGTCTATCCAAAAGGGTTTCGTGTAGGGAGCCTTGGGCCTTGGCATTCTCTAGTTCCTTGACGTCGTTTTGATTAATCCGCATTTTCTTGTCCTGGAACTTTTGGAACTTTTTCCTACAGAGATTAAAAGCATTAAATTAATTATTTTAGCAAATAGGCTCCTACTTACACATAGTTCCTTTCAACTTCGCCCAGGTCCCCCTTTTCCTCTTTGGGCTCTGTATCGACAACCACATCACGTGTAGCATTGCTCCGCACCTTGCAGATCTCATGCTGGCCCACCTTCTTCCGCAGCGCCACACAGGCATCATCTTCCGGATCGATGGACATAAAGTGACCGGTTTCCGAGAGCAAGGCCATTCGCTTGTCCTTCAAAATGAGTTTATTATAAATAATTTTATTGAAACAAAAAGAGCATACCTCAAAAACGGGCTCCCACTGCTCCATACTGCCCACAGCCTCGGAGCGGCCTGTGACCATGCCATCCTTTTCGATTTTCAAATATTTTCCATAGCCAGACTTAAAGGAGACCTTGCGGTCGTTAATAGGAAAAGCGGTGAAAATCTCCTCCGGATCGGGTCCGTCACCGGCGTTATGAGGGGCACCAAGGGTAAATAAACTGTAATATATGTATTTGCGGAAAATATGTTGCGGATATATGTTACATTTATTATAAAATAAATACACCAAACCATACCCATTATCCAAGGCTTTTAGGTAACACCGATCGCTAAACTCAATGGACACAGTGCCAGTGATGTCCGCCGCTGTCTTTGCTGCCCACCAGCCGCCATGCTCCACTGCATCCTCATCCACCAGCACCTTGGATTTTTTTGAAGATGATCCCGCATCATCCTTTTCCTTCTTGCGTTTCTTGCTCTTCCTAAAATGTAATGATGTTCAGATGCTGCACACTTCAATAGTCCCAATAATTCGACTTTACTTGGGTTTTTCGCCTTTTAATACTAGTTTCTTAATGCGTATATTGTCATAATCCGACATAGTCACATTTAGCGCAGTTTCTATAAAATTTAAAACTTCAAAATAGGAGAAACATGCAAAATAACCAAGTTGTTTTGGTTATTTTTCAAGAACAAGAACAATATAGGGATGGGCAACTGGAATAATTAAGATATCGATAGCTGCTTGCAAAACCAATCGACGTGAAGATAAGCGATAATAAATCGCTAATTGTTTGAAAAAAATTACTTATTATTGAGAGAAAATAAATATTTACTTTAATTAATAAAATAAAGTAATGATAACTAGTAATTTAAAACCCCTTAATTTTTGTCACATAAATAATTTTATTCTTGAGGTTTTCAATAGTTGCTTACAACACTGTTAAATAATACAATCACGAAAGCTTATTTGTTAAACTAAACAAAAACGTTGTACAATTCTTTCAGCTCAAATAACTTATCTTAAATTAATGGCATAATAATAAATATTAATTAATTTTTGGTACAACTCGTAAATATATATAATGCCTTTTTCGGCGTTATAAAGGTAAATAGCAAAAACTTGACTCTAAACATATTTGGAAAAGCATTGGCGGAATCGAAAGAGCTTACGATTATGTTTTAAATAAATACAACAATCCGGAACGTACGTATGTATATAGGAATGACCAATATATATATGGAAACCAAGACCTCTTTACATATATCCTTCGACTGACACATTTTGCCATTGTCCCTATAATTAAAATATATGATAAATCTTTAAAAGAATTATTTATTTCAATTAGGACTTACCGCAATGCCGAGGTTCCATCCAACGCCTGCTGGATTCTCCTTGGTGATCCCGCAGCGCCGGCAGATAATGCCGTTCAGTGAAATAGCCCACACTTCGGCGCCCACGGAAACGGATCGGAAGCCGCAGTGCTGCTCTGTGTGCGGCGGGACATTGGCCGCATTGGGCAAAAACTGCCAGTGAGAGCCCTCGGGGAAGGTCTTTGAAATCTCTTTTCGCACAGCCAAGCGCTGCTGGTTGTCCAGCCCCCAAATCCCAGCGCGTCCAACACTTATCGCCTTAAAGGTAACGCCCGCCGGGGCCTCCACCTGTTGCCAGGCATCGCCGCAAGGATTCTGCCTGCTGATACCGTACCGGAAGAACACCATACCGTTTCGCGCCACAGTCCACACCTGGCCTGTGGGTCCCATGCTTATTCCCACCAGCGGCTGATCGCTGGTTATATGCTCCCAGGCATCACCACGCGGATTCATGGTGCACACGCCATGCCGGATGAGTACGTCACCGTTGGAGGCAATGGCCCAGGCCGTAACGGCTGTGTTTTCCTCACCGTGGCCGCTGTCCACATCATCGTCTAATACCTGTCAGTAAATCAAAATAGTTTAGTTTATTCGTGTAACCATGGATAAACCCTACCTGAAGGGCTGCATCGAGTATCTTTGACTGGCTCAGCTCTTGCCAAGGACCGCTGCTACTCAGGCGGCACCTCTTCATCCATCTCCGACGGCGCACGCAGTCTGTGAGCTTCTTGTGAGCATGGTAGTTGGCGGGAAAGTCAATGGCATACTGCCAGCCCTCCTTGTCCGCGCCCCCGGGTATGTTATAGTCGATCGCCCAATCTGAGATCCATTCGCAGTGCGTCGATAGGAGCTTTGTGTGCTCTTTGCTGCGCTTCTGCCGTCCAGTGGCATCGCTCCACATGTGCCGATCCGTGGGCAGACTCTTGGCGGTGAACCCGCTGATCGGATTCCAGCGCTGGTTCTCGTACACATAGTAGATGTGCGTGTCAATCATAGGGTTAATCTTTCCAGAGCCCTCTAACCCTTTTAAAAACATGCCGCCCCATCCACCGTTGTAAACCCAAGCGGTATTGTCACAGGAAATACCCCAAACTACGTCTACGCCGCTGTTAAAGACCCGCTTAATGTGGCCACCCATCTGGCGCCAGTGCATTCGTTCCATGGACACGATTAGCGAGGGACAGCGGTAAAGCACGCTGAAGAGCTTGATGCGACCGCTCACATACAGGCGCGTTACACTCTCCGGATCGATGCGGTACTTGTAGTCGGTGTACACGGCATTATTCACAATCATCAGGTAGTGATCTTGTAGAGCCCTGAAAAGAAAATATAACTTCCTTAATAATTTTATGACCAATTAGGAACTGGCTTCATTACCTTATTTTCAGCGAGAACGTAGCGCCCGGTGCAAATGCCATTTTGTCATTGCGGATCTCATCCAGCCACTCGGACTCCTTCATCGAATTGAGTACAGTGGTGCGTTCGTTGAAACGCGGATTTAAATGCAAAGCAATCACGCGATGCTTCTCTACGCGATGCGGCTGCACCTTGAGGGTGGAGTGCGACTGCAGATCGAAACGAATTTGATCAGCATCGTCATAGACACACCCGGATATCTCCAGTTCGGTGCCGCAAGGCATTCTAATTAAAAATGGTATAAGGGAAAGTTAAACTTAATAGTAATAATAGTTGGTAACTTACTCTAGGGTTGTTTCAAATTAAGTAAAGTGACGTGTGTTAAATGTCTAGTTGATTAAATTAAATACGTATACAAACAAATTCGTTCTCGACTTACAAATTGCAATGAAAAATGTTCTGAGATTTATAAAAAACTACTAGCCAGAAAGGAAGAATAAGCAGGAGAATAAGGAACACCATACAGAATTCTACTTATGGTATGTTAAGCCAACACTTACCCATTGTAAAGTGTGTTGTAGTAGGGGGTCTCGCACGTGGAGACATCCATTTTCTCCACATATCCTTCGCCCTGCTCTATAGTCTGCTGTGTGGCCTTCATGTTGGCCGCATCAAAGACAAACACATCTCCCAGCTCGCTGGTCAGCCATATGGCATTGCCAGCCGGCTTACCAACCAGCGTATTGATCTGGCTGCAGACAGACGAGAGATGAGACAGCCAATCCTCCATTTCCGAGTCGCTGGAGAATTGGAGTTTAACGGGCGAGCAATTCACCGGAAGATGGGGTGCATGAATGGCGATCCTGGGTGCTCCCGCTTCACTGCAGCACTGCACGCACGTGATGTCCGACAGGGGAAATTGTATTTTCGTGGCCGCTCCATCGGGACTGAGCACTGTAAATGTTCCAGAGTCCCCAGATCTGGAGGCATCGCCGCCACTGCCACTGCCGCTGCTTACCCATTCCAATTCGATGATGCAGTCCTCGAATTCGCCGCCAGGTCGCTGATAGCGGGCATCCGCTGACTTCACCCACGAGGAGAGCTCCACTGCCTTCTCAAACTTGGCCACAGTTTGAAGCTTGGCGAGCCTTTCCTGCCGCCTCTGCAGTTTGCTCAGAATATCCTTCCGCCAATTGGCATTCACATCCACTTTGCTGTCGCCGGTCAGCTGCTCATTGAACCAATTAGGCATGTTGCCGGCATCTACGGTGACGGCTCCCGGAGCCACACAGCTCCATAGGATGCCACACTCCGTCCAAAACTGGGAGCCCGTGTGGTCGTCATCTTCGCCCAGAAACACATCCGATCCGTGATGCGTTGAGTCCGATTCAAAAACTGTCGAATCGCTCTCCGGATGGGCTTCCATTCCCACAACGGAGCCCACACTGCGCACAGGCGACCAGGCGCGCGGATTCCTTAGCTGTGTTTCAAACTTTCCACTGATCTCAACCACATCCGCAGCAGGAGCACTGGATGCGTGTGAGATCTCCCTGAGAGCAGCAGTTCGCTGCTTGTGGCGGTCATTCAGATTGAGACTTCCTATAGTCGGAGGTGAGTCAGCACCAAGCCGATACCTTTCGTGCTTGAGAAAATTGGCCGTTGCCGCTCCAGGGCTGGCGCATGAGCCCGTAGAGCTGTGAAGCACGGTCTCTATTACGGCGCATGTCTCCACAACGCCTTTTTCCTTCTCCTTGGAGTAGAGATTTGAGAAACTCTGGTGCTTAGAGCCTGGAGTGGAGCTGCTGCCGCCGCTCTTGCGCGACACAATTGATAGGGAGCTGGAAGTGCGACTAATCTGCATTGGGCACTGAATCAAGCGCCACTTTTTGCCGGTGGGATCTGCAGCTGTCACCCCTGAACGATGGTACAGGCCCCGATCGGCCGCTCCAACGGCGAAGACCTACGAGATAATTGTTAATATTAGCTGATGACAGAATATTAAGCCGAGCCGAGACTCACCTGATCGTTGGCCGCCACGGAAACCGTGGAGATGTTGCCCACCATTTCCACCCAACCCTTGCCTATAGCTGAATCCTCGCTTATACCGGCAGCTTCGCCCTTAATGCCTCTCCTAAACCAGGCATGATGGTCGTTGGTCACACACCACACGGCATCGGTGCCGACGGAAACGTGAACTATGCGCAGGCTGCAGGAAGCCACTGGGGTCTTGACGTCCAGCCAAGCGTCTCCCGACAGATTATCCCGGGTAACACCAGTGCGCACGATTACCCGGCCATTGTATAGCACGGCCCATACCAAGCCGGTGGGTCCTACGCTAATCTGTGACAGCTCGCTGCCCGTCGGAGTGGGAACAGCGGTCCAACGAAGACCCTCGGGCGCCGATTTCGATACACCAGTGCGAAACATGGCTCTGCCGTGGGCGGTGATGGCCCAGACACACAAAGTGCCGGCTGGAGCATTGGGAACATTGGTGCCACCGATTGCCACGTCGATAAAGGGCTCCTGGGTGGGATCTTTGTGCAGCGGGGCTACAGCGCACCAGCTATTAAGAGCGGCGTAGCGCCGGAAACGGATCCATTTGCGGCGGCGCACGTAAGAGTTCCACGACTTCTTGGCCGAATAGGAAGCGGGAAAGTCCAAGGCATACATCCAGCCATCCTCGGGCAGCTGCTGTCCATCCAGCTCCAGATCCAGGTGCCAATCCCCGTCCCACTGCCAGGCCATAGATGGTAGCCGGATCTTGTCTACGCTGCGCTCCACACTGCCATCTACCGAGGAGTACCTGTATCGATCCGTGGGCAGCAGTGTCTTCGAGAATCCCTCGATAGGCAGCCACCGCTCATTCTCGTACGACTCCTCACGGATCCGGATGGGTACGTCTAGGCCATGGACGTGGACGTACACCTGACGGTCCCCACCAATGGCCCACAAAAAGTTGGGCACAGCACAGATCTTCTTGAACTCCAGTCCCAGGTAAGGCAATTCGCGCCACGCTCCCGAGCTGGTTGACAGCGTGTAGACGCGTCCCTCGCTGCTGGCGGCGAACAAGTATGAGCTGGGCATGGTTGGATCTTCTACGTTCTTGATCTCCTCCTTGTCTCACATCGTGTTTACAATTGCCAAAATTGATTTTTCTGCAAGGCGGCCAGTATGACCGGGGTTGAATCCTACAATCAGATGTTTATTGTTCAACATCGTTGAGCGGATTTTGCTTTCCACGGCAGCTGGTCACATGCTCACGGAGGGCTCGTGCCAATTTTTCCAATAGAAAAATACAGTCCTATCGATAATAAAAAAAGCTGATATTTCGATTTTATCACAACAATCGATAGGATAGATAGTGACAGATCTAATTGCCGTCAGGTTGTCACAAACAGCGTTGCCAGACTTTTCGGTAGTCAGGGTTCTAAAGTTGCCAGACGCAGCATGCCACCGCTGACAGCAACAACAAAAAAGGAAGCCAGGACGCCGGACACCAGCAAATAAATTGCAAACACACCACGGACGACTCCCCGCACCGGCACCAGCATCAGCCCATCCCTGGCAACCGTGGGCTGCAGTCCGGAGTCGATTCCATCCAGCAGCAGCCGGTATTTCGTGCACGAAGTTGTAAAACAACTCGGGGCTTACATACATACATATGTACAGGGTGCAAAACGCCCGTGCAGCCCCACAAACATAAGTATATGTAGTGGACTCGTATATGCGCTATATATATATATTTATGTATATATATGTATCCGCCGATGTCCTGTGCATCCCGTGAATCTTCTTCGCTGCATTGCGCGAGTTCGGGGTGGTCGTAGGCATATCAAAGAAGCCGAAAAAAACTCCCCTAAACGACGATTGAAACAAGTGATTAAACCCCATTAACCAGAACCTTTCTCATCCCAAAAACACAGTCAACCACACACTGAAGCCTTTAGCGAACGCTGGTACAATTGGAATCACAGTGGTAAGTGCGTAGGTGCCCCTTCTGTTATATCAAAGTATATACTAATGTGGAATCGAAACGCCTTGTTCACGCAGCGCATCCTCACATTCGGCGGACGGAACGGGACGAACTCTGCGATTCACATCACAATAAGTCATGCCACGGGGAAAACGCCGAGCAGCAGATATTGGCGACAACATGGATGGTCAATCGAAGAGAGCCCGTACCAGCTATGCCAACATACCGACACAACAGAGCAGCAGGTGAGTAGTAGTAGTGGGCAGAATGCTGAGAAGGGGAAATAATGGGCCGGAGTGTGTCACCTGTTTCGGGAATCAGAATCTACTGCCCCAATAGAGAGTCAATACGATTATGTACAACTGATCGTCAAGTCCCTACAATACAGACTTGGATGTGTACAGTTTTTCATCCAATTGTAATGAAATAGACAAGCGATAAAGCAAGGTAAACCATTCTAATGCAAAATTAATAATTTTTCTTAATAAATTTCTTTAAATAAGCCAGTAATTAATAGATAAAGTAACCATATTCAGTTAAAGGGTTAAAAATTGCCCCATCATGGAAATACTTCAAAGAAACTGGCCTCATCATTGAGATAAGAGAATATTATTAAATTATTCGATAAATTCACTTTTAGAATTTAGGAATAGCGATTATAACTATTTAGGATGTATTAGCCTTTCACATATAAATGTAAAGGTCTTTTTCGGGTGCAAATGCACAGCGGATTATTGCCTTATCTCTTTATAATTATAAACTCTGGTGAAAATCTCTTAAAAAGATTTCGTAGTTGCTGGATGTTTGGAATTTTAAACATATCTGTTTTTGAAATAACATTTTAAGTAAATCTCAGGCCAAGTAAGCGCCATTAGGTCGAAGAAACTTGTTTAATATACCCGCTTTAGATACTATGGATGCTATATTTACATTTATTAGAGGGGAAGGTTGCAGGTCAGAGAATATTTCAAGTTGTCCAGTCAAGTCTCCCATGTTCATTGCTTTGCTGATAACGAAATTATTATTATATTTACCAAAAAAGGCGAAAGGCAGTGCTTTTCAGCAGGCATCCAGTATTTATTTTCAATAAAACTCATTAATATTAGTTATAAACAAAAGCATTTTTAGTTTTTCATGTGTTGTTCTTTCCCCACATACATATTTCTCATTATTTTAATTGGCAAACCGTTGAATGGATAAGAGATTATGAATTTTAAATAGAAAAGGTGCAGGAGATTTAGTTAAGAAGTATAGAAATATATATAACGATGCTTCTCGATAAAAATTGCTGAAACTGGAGGAGGAGCTATACGATTTTGGCCAATTTTGGTCGTTCGCTTAGAGATTAATGTTTGCCTTGGTAAATAATAGTTGTGGTTTGTTAATCATGATATATATATATATATATATATATATTAACATTTAATAATCATATATGGTGCGCTATTATTTTATACATTTTAACAATATGGAAGACATTTGCATTTCTCATATATGTATATCTTTATGTTGCTTTCGATAATTTCGTAAATCTGCCGGGACAACTCCTCAATTTTGACTCTTAAAGTTTTAAAATAGGACTACAGAGGATTGCAATAGATCCAACAAACGTGGGGGATATGTGTAGACAACGATATGATCTCAAATAGTTGAACGAAAACGAACATTTCACTTGGTTGTTGAACCCTGCTCACTCCATCGAGCCGTACTGGACCTTCTTGACCTTAAAGTACCTGTAAAGGATGCAGATTCTGTAGGACGCATTCGCTTTTCTGTCGTGCAATTGTTTCTCTTACCTCCATCCACCGTAACCTGAGATGGTCAGCAGGACGGCAATGGCCAGGGCAGTTCCCACGGCCAAGGGCGCCGTCTCGTCGCGATAGGAGCCGGTGGCGCTGCAATGGAAGGACGGACCCCACTTGCCGCTGTCCTTGAACATGAAGCTCTGCATGTGCATGTCCCGTAGATACAACTTGGCTATGTGTCCCGACTGGTCACCGGAGTCGTGTGGGGCGTACATGACCACAGTTTGCTCCTTGTCGCACAAATAGGACTTGCCCACCGGCGTGGGGAAGTACATAGGCGTCTGGGCGGGTGAGGTGAGCTTGACGTCGAGGCCGGGACGATCGGGGTGCTCGAATAGCCAGTTTGACGAGGAGTAGGTTAGCTCGAACAGATTGATGTACCAGCCCTCGCCGCCGGACGACTGTGTGTGGGCGAAAGTTCATGCATTAGTCAATGACAATCGACCTTTAACCTTAAGAGTTGGGCAGTTCCAGTGTACGCTCGGGTCTCCCGATATTGATTTTTTCCCAATCATATTTTCTTTTGAACAAGGGGAAGCGAGTTACACCTGCCCAATCACTGGTATTTACCCAACCCACTCACCTTCTTAAATGTCATGGACAGGCGGAAGCCCTTAAACTCCATGGTAAGGATCTCCACGTTGGACTCCACGCACTCGCCGCTCAGCTGCGGATTATCGGGCATGTACAGATCGGCCTCCACATCCTCGTTCAGCTTGTTGCGATACCTGATGCTGATTAATCCATCCACCTGCATCAGGATGCAGGTGATGCCGTTGGTGGCGTTGAAGCGGTACAGCGAGGTGGTGGCATCGTGGTTCATTGACGAGGCCTAGAAAACCAGATTTGGCAATATTTAGAACATGCTGGGAGAAGGAGGTGCTAGCTGGGGGATTACCGATGGAGACTTCGTTGTGTACTTGCTGACCCGCGGCGCCTTCGTTGACAAAGCGCCCAGCTGCAATCCGTGGGCGGCGGTGGCTAAAAAATCAAAGGTTAACCAGGCTTTACAGGTTGCATTGCGTCGTCCAGTTTACTCATTTTTCAGTCAGTGTGTCACAGCAACCGTCCTCGACAGTATCGATTTTCGGTACTCCCACCACTCACATACGAATACGTATCCGAGTCCCACGTCCCTCGCTCCTACTCACCCAGAAGAGCCAGCAGGGCTGAGTAGAAGAGTGTGGCATTGAGGCCTCTGCCTAATCCTTGGACTCTGACCAGCGGTTGCCTGAAGTCGGATAGTTTCATCTTCTCTAGCGAATCCTTTGAACTTAATGGGCACACAATTCGAATGGCAATATTTTACGCTGCTGCAGTCTTCTCCGCTCGAAGCAACTACGACGTGTTTCCTGTTTCGGGTCCTGCGCACAACTGCGGCCCATATAAAATCGCACTGTTCCTGTGCTGTTGCCTCAAGTCCTCCCCGCACCCACACCCACTCCCACTCCACCTGCCACCTCCATCCTGCTACGGGACTTCACTCTCACTTTTGCCTTGCGCAGTCGCTGCTGGAAGAGATGTGTGTGTGCTCATATATAAGTGTGTGTGCACTGCAGAAAAAACTGTAGGTCAAATATATAGGAAATAAAGAAATCTTAAAATTCTAAATTATTAAACTTAGGCGATAAATATTATCTGATAATCTTTTTCCATAGGAAAAACCCTTTTCAAGTTCGAAATTATGAATCCTGCATTCGATAAAACCAAATATTAGTTCACGATCTTACAAAATAACATTATTCTCTCCCACAAGCATAAATAGATAGGCACAGTTCGATAGCCTTTGTTCTTCCCAATTCGATTTGTCATATCTGTCGCTATGCTGGCATTATTTTCTTCGCTTCCCCGAGTGAGGGCCTCCGCTCTTGGCATTGGCCTCGTCTCTGCTCTGCTCGGGGTCTGCTATGTTTACTATCGCTATTTTTAGGGGCCAATACTCAAAAACAAAACCCCAGAGAAGAGGCAAGTCGCGGCAAGTCGAATAAAATAAACAAAAAGAGGACAGGCCACACGGCATTAGCAGCGACAGATTCGATTAAAAGTTTACTGGTGTATACTATACGTGGGCAGTAATATTTACCTATAAATTAGATGGCAGAGTGTGTGATATATGAACTTGATTGAATCATTCATTGTAGCCTTGTTGACTGAATCAAATCTTTTCTTCCGCCTTTCCTTTCTTCCAGACGCCATATCAGATCGGAGGATGGCTTCAGCCAAAAACGTTGTTTGACATGGTTCCAGGAATACACCACTCCAGATGAACCAGAGACATTAGGTCAGTTGGAATATAGTTAAATTTATAGCTGAAAACATAATACAATTTTAATAAATATTTTCTCTTGTCTAGGTCCCGATGGGATGGAAAAATTTTGCGAAGATATCGGCGTGGAGCCCGAGAACATTGTGATGCTGGTGCTGGCCTATAAAATGGGTGCCACCCAAATGGGCTTCTTCAGCCAGCAGGAGTGGCTGAAAGGTCTCACAGAGATCGACTGCGACTCGGCAGCAAAAATGGTTGTGAAACTGGACTATCTGCGCAGCATACTCAACGATCCCAACTCCTTCAAGAGTATCTACAGATACGCCTACGATTTTGCCAAGGCAAGTCTTTACTTTGAAATACTATACGCAAGTTGAGATTGTAAATGGTTTTCGTTGTTCTGCAGGACTCGGACCAACGAAGTATGGATATTGTCACGGCCAAGGCCATGCTTCAGCTGCTCCTGGGCAAGCACTGGCCGCTGTATCCCCAGTTTGCACAGTTTCTAGAGCAATCAAAGTACAAGGTGATCAACAAGGATCAGTGGTGTAATATCTTGGAGTTCTCGCGCACCATCTGCATTGATTTGTCAAATTATGATATTGATGGCGCATGTAAGTATCGATATTTAAACCGTAAGTCGGTATAAATAAATAAATAAATATGTGCGATAAAATTATATATTGGCTGATATATCGCAGTATAATCGAATTCAAAAATGATACCCTATAATACCCTCCTGTGTTCTAGGGCCCGTCATGCTGGATGAGTTTGTCGAATGGCTGCGCCTGCAGCGGAGCCTGGCCAACACCAGTCCTGGACCGTCCAGCTGAGAGATGCTGTACCGAGTCGCCTATTTCTAGTTCAACTTTTGGGAGCTCAGTGCAGAGGCGTTCGCGGAGGAAATGGGATGCGATGCGGAGAAGGATGAGATGAGGGATCGGCGGAACTATAAGACACATCCAAACTCACTCACTCACACGCCCACACCACACACCATACCCACACAGGCACACACACTCACACACAACCACACACAGTAAAACACAAAGCATTTGGAGAGACTGCGTACGCTGGCAAAAGCAACCACTATGAAACTAAACTATTGATAATATATTTAATGTAATAATTTATGTATTAACGACAACTAAAAACTAAAACCACAAATTTCTACTTGTAAGGCCTCCTTTGAAACGAAAACAAAAAAGAAGAAAAACAAAAAAAACAAGAACAGACAGCAACAAGAGCCAAAATGAGGGCAGAGCTTGTAAAAAGTAAACCCAGAAAATGGATGAAACGCGATGGCAATAACCAAGAGAAACCCCCAATAGACCTAATATCTAGAGCATGTAATTTAACTCAACTGAACGAACCGAACCCTTCAAGATATCAGCAGCATAGTCAAAATCTCAACGGAAATCAACAACACCAATATTGGGGAAGTCGTAGTCGTTATTAAATCAATGTAGAAAAACAACAAACATTTTGGGGACTATTTAATAAAATTATTAAGTAAAAAGAAAGCATTACTCTCGTGGCATTATTATTCACAGGTTTTGGGTTTTATTTTATGAAGCAAATCATGGTTTTGGCTTTGGACCTGAACCTACGACTAACCGTCTAAAGCCGTTTACTGAGGGAATATAGTTGGTTGGTTGGTCTGGTACCTCTCAGTTTCCTTTTTGTATTTATTATGAATTCATTTCCTAAAATATTTAAATTTTTGCTTTCTTCAATATTAATATTATTATACCCTTGCAGGGAATTACAATTTTAGTCAGAAGTTTGCAACGCAGTCTTGAAGCTCTCTAAATGAATATTTACCAATAGTCCTCTACATATATGCTCTCATTTCTTTATACGTCGGAACGGCCAATTTTCAACATATTTTAAAATAATTTGCGACATGGCTGTTTTGTATTATTTTAGAATTTCTGTTATAACTTAATCAAATTCGGATGACTGATGTAGTAATGTAATAGCTGTCATACGATAGTTAAATGTAGAGGAAAATCCAAAACTGTGAATGTAAAACCTTAAATGTACTTTAATAGGTAAACGTTAAAGCCGAATTAGTTGGTATATATAAACGCTTTACTTAATTCGCGTTAGATTTTCTTTGTATTTGATCAAATTTGGGGAACTCATAATGATCCAATTGTAAGCTGCAAGGGTATACAAACTTTGTCGTGTGCTTTTAGTCCAAACTGTAAGCCTTGAAATAAGTGTCAGAGTTGTATCTAAAATACACATTCTCGAAGATAAACCATAACCAGTCTGTACTAGGACTATCTGTAATATTTCCATAAATTTAAACGAGTAACTGCCAAATTTCGCCAAGTGGCGCTTCCCAACACCGACGCACAGTATATACGCAAACGATAGCACAATTTTCTATCCAAACGGTCACACACACTTAGCAGACGCTTCTTGCAGACCATTTTTTCGGCATTTAAAAAATCGAACGGTTTCGGCTAGTGATTCGACCGAAAACATCGATGTTGATGGTCGTCGCTGTTGGCAAAATATAACATCGATGCATTGCTTAACTTTGGGATTAAAAATACACCGAAAAACATCAGAAAACATCGAAGAGAGAAACCTCGATTACCCCACCATGCACGGGAGAGGACGAATCGGTAAATTTTACCACCCCATTTGTTTACCACCATGCACGGGAATGGACGAACCGGTAAAATTACCGGTACCGGTTCGTCCATTCCCGTGCACGGTGGATTAATAGGGGTGACCTAGCTGCATGGTGGTAAAAAATGGGGTGGGGTTGTCACAATCAAGGCTTAGTGATGCAACATCGAACATTAAACATCGATGAATCGCCTAACATCGACATCAACAAAAACATCGAAAAACATCGATGTTTTCGGCATCACTAGCTTCTTGCAGACCATTTTTTCGGCATTTAAAATCGAACGGTTTCGGCGCGTTCTCCGCTTTGCGCCTGTTTCTCGTGCATTTTGACTGGCGTCAATGGTCAAAATCGATGATCGCTAGTGGACTCTTTCGTTAGTTGTGTGATCTCTTAATTGCTCCCGTTAAGATAGTATTTGGGGCGATATCGGCGCATCGGCGGAGACTAAGTTATAGGTATCAGTCTCCGAGAAAGCAATTTTTCCCTACTTCAGGCGAAACGCCAGTGCAAAAGGGAGCCCCAGACAACAGATCAAAATGGCCGCAAAGCCTGATGATAAGAGCACGGATATTCCGGATCGCCTGTTTGACTCCAACCAGCGAAAGACCTACAAGCGCCTGCGGTTCTTCGGCAAGGTAAGCTGGAATGCCACTCGCTGTTCCCATGGATCCTCATTGCAGCGCATCAATATATCCACGCACACACATGCACGCATCCCGGTTCTTTCTTCTTTCTCTCTGTTTCCTTTTGCGCCCTTCGTCGCTGGCTCCTTGTTGTTGTTCTTGATGGACGGAGAGTCTGAGAGAGTGTGTGTGCGTGTAGAGTTGTTCGACGACAGTTCAATTTTTAATTTTTTGGCGCGACTTATTGAATTTACATCTGCAAGTTCAACAACGCCAATTACTAATTCTTACGGGAAACTACTTTATTAGGCCTGTAGCTATTTTATAATCGTTATAATTATAATAAACCCTTTATAAAATCAAATTGTGCGCAGGGCGGCTTTGCAAAATGTTACGAGATCATCGATGTGGCGACCGACGAAACATTCGCCGGCAAGATCGTGTCAAAGAAGCTAATGATCAAGCACAATCAGAAGGAGAAGACAGCCCAGGAGATCACCATTCACCGCAGCCTCAACCATCCGAACGTTGTCATGTTCCACAGCTACTTTGAGGATGTGCAGAATATCTACATTGTGCTAGAGCTGTGCAAAAAGCGAGTGAGTGGCAGCTGTTCCTTTGTATCCAGCATTCGTACTGACCCTTGCCCACTTCCAGTCTATGATGGAGCTCCACAAGCGCCGGAAAAGCATCACGGAGTTCGAGTGCCGCTACTACATCTACCAGATTATTCAGGGAGTCAAGTATCTGCACGACAATCGCATCATCCATCGCGATCTGAAACTGGGCAACCTCTTCCTCGATGATTTGCTGCACGTGAAAATCGGTGACTTTGGCCTGGCCACGCGCATCGAGTACGAAGGCGAGCGGAAGAAGACACTGTGCGGCACGCCCAACTATATTGCCCCGGAAATACTCACCAAGAAGGGTCACTCCTTCGAGGTCGACATCTGGTCAATTGGTTGCGTCATGTATACGCTGCTGGTCGGCCAGCCGCCGTTTGAAACAAAGACGCTGAAGGACACCTACTCGAAGATCAAGAAGTGCGAGTACCGCGTTCCCAGCTACCTGAGGAAGCCGGCGGCGGACATGGTGATTGCTATGCTTCAGCCCAATCCAGAGAGCCGGCCTGCCATTGGCCAACTTTTGAATTTCGAGTTCCTCAAGGGCTCCAAGGTGCCGATGTTCTTGCCCAGCTCCTGTCTGACGATGGCGCCCCGAATCGGCAGCAACGATACCATCGAAGATCCGGTGCACCGCAAGCCGCTGATGGAGATGAACGGAATGAGGCCGGACGACACACGCTTGGAGTCGACCTTCCTTAAGGCCAATCTCCATGACGCCATCACCGCCTCGGCGCAGGTTTGTCGCCACAGCGAGGACTATCGCAGCGACATTGAGAGCCTGTACCAGCAGCTCACCAATCTCATTAACGGCAAGGTAAGCAATATATGAGTTACTTTTTCCCTTAAATATCATACGTACAACAACCACCATATGTTTTGTCCCTCTTACAGCCGCGCATCCTGCAAGGCAACCTGGGCGATGAGAACACTGATCCGGCGGCACAGCCCCTCTTCTGGATATCGAAATGGGTGGATTATAGCGACAAATATGGCTTCGGCTACCAGCTGTGCGACGAGGGCATCGGCGTTATGTTTAACGACACCACAAAGCTGATCCTCTTGCCCAACCAGATCAATGTTCATTTCATCGACAAGGATGGTCAGGAGAGTTACATGACCACCACCGACTATTGCAAGACTCTCGACAAGAAGATGAAGCTGCTGTCGTACTTCAAGCGCTACATGATCGAGCATTTGGTGAAGGCCGGTGCCAACAATGTGAACATCGAGAGTGATCAGATTTCGCGAATGCCGCATCTGCACTCCTGGTTCCGCACCACATGCGCCGTGGTCATGCATCTGACCAACGGATCCGTGCAGGTAACTTCTTTGATAATAATAATGAGAAAATGTAATAAAGCCTAAGTCCTAACCCTATTTAGCTAAACTTCTCGGATCACATGAAGCTCATTCTCTGTCCACGCATGAGTGCCATTACCTATATGGATCACGAGAAGAACTTCCGCACCTACCGATTCTCGACCATAGTGGAGAACGGAGTATCTAAGGACTTGTACCAGAAAATCCGCTACGCCCAGGAGAAACTTAGGAAAATGCTAGAGAAAATGTTCACCTAGATGCAGCCATCGACATCTCATTAAGCAAAACTTTCCACGAGCTAATACGCAGACTACCCAAAAGCGCACACACGTTTTTAAAATTTTGTAATTTCCGTTCAAAGTTATTTGATTGTTCAATGTTTTATATTTAGTTTTTGTTTTTCTCAGTTCAGAACGTGGTTTTAGTTCATCTATATACGTATATGTTTAATGGTCCTCACGCTCGATCATTTAATAAACCTACAATTAAACGCATTCATATGATTACTTTAAGCAATGGTGATACAAGCACCGAACCATTACCATTACGATCATTTATCCAGTTCACTAATCATTCAATAAAGCCATTTAGTACTGGAGAAGTCTTATACATTTTTAATAATATTGAGTTATTGATAATTTAAGTAAATTAGATCGCTCGATATTAAACGTGTACTCCTTTGAAGCCAGAATGCTGAATAAATTCTTTAAATAAATGTGGTCCTCCTTTTAATTAAATAATTCACCAACAGTTAGTAAATTCCGTAAATAGCAGTTCAGTTGATATTTAACTATGCCGCGAAAAGTTACAAAATTTTACATCCGCGGCAGCTTAACCATTTTACCAAGAAAAGGAAAGGGGGTTACATCGTCAAAACTGTCAAAAATAGGCCAAAAATTAGATATCGAGTTTTGAATGCAGAAAAGTTCTCCTATAAAAACTAAGAAGAAAAAACCAAACCGGACAAAGGACAGGAGAAAACGCAACTTGGAATCGAAATTTGTGTTTCAAATATTGCCGGTTATTAACAACGAAACTAGTAATATATATTTTGGTATATTTCCCGACCTCAATGGTGGCGACACTGCCATTTGGCCGATTGCTCGCAGCACCGTTTGCGTGTGTTAATTGAATTTATTTCAGCCATTCCTGTAGTAAGATAACAGGTAGTATAAGAGTTGAGGTTCCCATTATCAAAGTTCTGAACCCATAGAAGAGTTTTCATCCTTTATTTGGGACCACCGCTTCATAAAAATACATTAAACGGTCACACTAAAACCGCAGACCGTCGATTGGCCACATCAATTTGCATATTGATTTTATTTTCTTGAAAATTAAAGATTCCCAATACGTATTCACTCGCTGCAAAGCCGAATAAAACCTAATATTTAGATGCAATTAGTGCCGAGGCGGACATAAATCCTCGACATGGGTGACAACGAACAGAAGGCGCTCCAGCTGATGGCCGAGGCGGAGAAAAAGCTGACCCAGCAGAAGGGATTTCTAGGGTCGCTATTCGGGTACGTAAACGGTTCATTTCGCAATGGGGAAATACAAGTGGGGGATTCGGAGTTGGGGTAATATGAAGCTACTCTCTTTTCCTTGTCCTTTAATGCCCGAAGACATTGGACAGTCTAGTTTGACTAGACTTCTTCACATTCCCATGCAAAACACACACCCACCCAATAATACGTATACGTAGCTGTGTACGCCGCCTGCGCCTTCAATCCATATTAATCTTACACAGCAGGGCAAAGAGTCCAGGTTACATTTATTATCAGCTTAAGATATGAACATTGAAAGCTTAAAAAACACAGAATTGTCATTATTTATGTATTTACATGTATTTGCGTTCAATGTCATTAACATGCTATTAGGTATTGATGAATCATTCATTGGGTTAACTATTAAAAACAAAGGAAGGTATAGGTTAATATATACATATACATATCGACTTTCACTTTCTCAGATCCTTCTGGAAATTCAGTAATATTAGATAGAGAGTTACTTAATTGTAACTTAAATAAGTTTCTCTTTTCATCCATTCCTTTTTTGGCAAGGCTTTCTAATTTACCTTAAAATAAATAATAACAAATTTTTCAGCGGCTCCAACAAGGTGGAGGATGCCATCGAGTGCTATCAGCGGGCTGGTAACATGTTCAAGATGTCCAAGAACTGGACAAAGGCCGGGGAATGCTTCTGCGAGGCGGCCACATTGCATGCCCGTGCTGGAAGTCGCCACGATGCTGGCACTTGTTACGTGGACGCCTCCAACTGCTACAAGAAGGTGGACGTGGAGAGTGCCGTCAATTGTCTCATGAAGTCCATTGACATCTACACGGACATGGGACGCTTCACGATGGCAGCAAAGCATCACCAGAGCATTGCCGAGATGTATGAGAGTGATCCAAATACCTTGGTTTGTTTCAAATTTCGTTTTGAATGATATGTAGATTTAATGGTTTACATTTTCGCAGGCCAAGTCAATACAGCATTATGAACAGGCAGCTGATTACTTCAAGGGCGAGGAGTCGGTCAGTTCGGCCAACAAGTGCATGCTGAAGGTGGCCCAATATGCCGCCCAGCTGGAAGATTACGAGAAAGCAATATCCATATACGAGCAAGTGGCCGCCTCTTCGCTGGAGAGCTCGTTGCTCAAGTACAGTGCCAAGGAGTACTTCTTCAGGGCCGCTCTTTGTCATCTGAGTGTGGACCTTCTGAATGCCCAGCATGCCATCGAGAAGTATGCGCAGCAGTATCCAGCATTCCAGGACTCCAGGGAGTTCAAGCTCATCAAGGTAGGTTCTAACTCTGTCCGTTTAACAATAAACAGTCCATTTATCAATATCGCTCGATTGCAGGTGTTGTGCGAGCATCTCGAGGAACAGAATATCGAAGGATTCACAGAGGCCGTCAAGGACTATGACAGCATCTCCCGGTTGGATCAGTGGTATACCACCATCTTGCTGAGGATCAAGAAGGCTGCGGACGAGGACCCCGACCTGCGATAAGCTAATCAATTAATTACACACTTTCCGATAAAGAGACGCATACACACATTTATTCGGTTCGGATATTAATATTCTACTTATATATACATAACTAAATGAAAATTGATTAAAAACGTGTTGCATTGCTAAAACCTGAGAGCATAGGACGACAGCCTGCTTAATCGCGAGAAATTATATTACCGAATAGTCCGTGTTCCTCCCCTATTCCACAATTTTAATCGCAGCCGTGCAACGAATAAGAGGTTCGATTACAGTTTAGTGTCTGACTTCTGAGCGAGTCTAGGGATTGGATGTGTAACACTGTTATGTTTGTCTGTTTTTTTACTGTGTTACTCTTTCTCTCTTGTTATTTGTGTAAGTAGCCAACAAAATTTAATTAGCTGCTGTTTTATTTGGACGCGTTAACTATCCCCTAGAATTATTGAATAACCTTCATTCTCTACATGTGTACTGTGTTGGATCATTTCAAGATTTATTAATAATGATTCGTCCCCCTCGTAGTGACTATTCCCTATGTACTGCACAGATAAAAGAAAAAACACAACCTACGAATAATTAACTTAATATATGTCCATGTAAGCATTAACGATTACCCCTATAAATATTCAAAAAAACAAAAAAAGAAAAAGGAATTCTTATAAATACTTGAGGGTCACATTTATAGAAAATTCCATCTCGCTACAAAATTTTAACCAATGTTTAGTAGATCGACTTCCTATGAACATGTATGTGAAAACAGTTATAATCCAATAAATAAAATTATGTCAGGACTGGTGCCGAAGCGAAGTCGGGAAAATGTCAAGTTATTGAATTAATATATCTCCAGAAAACACACTTAATTAAATGAAGAGCAATAGTCTAAATGATGCCACTACCACGCATGCATTACCAGAGATATTTCGAAATACTATAATAAAGTTAAAATGCTTGGATTAATCTTGTCATTATCCTGTCTGTTCGTATGAAGCTTTTTTGTCAATATACGCACAACCGATCCAGCCACATCCACATTTGTGTTTCTATTCAACTCTTGTAGTGTAAATACACCCGAAATGATTTTTTTTATTTTTGTTATAAAATATTTCCAGGCAATAATCCAGGGATGTTTGTACATATGCCAGGGAAATAATAAGAACATAAAAGTTATTTCCCTGGATATTTAAAATAGTGTCTCAAAGTAAAGTTAGTTATATTAATGCCATTGTTTTTGCAAGATTTAATATTTTGTGACATACTTTTAGACACCGTTTATATTACCCCTGAGCTTAATAGCAGATCGTATTAACTTGTATTTCCCAATAGAATATACATTTGAACAATGATTTACTTTGATAAGCCGATATAGGTAGCATTTATTCCATCCAGATAAGTTGCTTGTGTTTTCCCCTAGATGTCAACCAGTTTTCACCCCAATCCCCTGAATGGATCAGCTGCCATATAGAAACACTTCAACCCGATCGGCCAGATTGAGGAAAACTTGTGCGAACGTCATTGTCAAGAGCACAACAAAGAGCTGCCAATATCAACAGAGCTCTCTCGCTTCGCTCTCCGAACACACATCAATGGGGATCGGGGATTGATTTGAAGTCCGACTCTCGACGGCGATGACCATATCAGTTCTGTGGAGGGTCGCTGGAGCGATCTCTCATTCACCCAGCCAATGTCCGAGCGTTAGGTTCGTTCCAGCGGCGAATGGGATTATAATTCCCACAGAGTTCTTCGCAAACCACCACTTTCATTGGGCTTAGTACAGAAATTCAAATAAGTAATAATGGATTCGGCTTAGTTATATAAGCACAAAAACGATACGCGAACTTTTGAATATATAGCTGCTATACTGCCCTGCTGCTGACGGTGTGTTTGTGTATCTGTGGAAGTCCCACTGCATTCCGGTTTTTGGAATATCGTACATATAAACTTCGCTACGTCAGAGCTACTTTGCTTCACATTAAAATTCCGACATCGAAAAACCCCAAAAGACATCAATAAAATAATACAAAAAACAAATACAAACCTCAGTAATTGGATGCACACCCACATGTTTACGCATATAGGACAGTGTGATTTCATTCGTCTTGTGCCCACAATCTTTAATACAATATAAATTCTCCCAAGTCAGGAAAGTCTGATAACTCAGACTTAAATCAACTTACAAATGCTCCGCAGCCGCAGAATGCCACAAATACCAGGTAAAAATCAATTAAACTATAAAACTATAATTATGGGATATTCCTCGGGCTTATTGGTTTTACATATATTCCGCTTTATTTAATTAATATGCTGGATTTATATTGTAGAAGTTCTCGTGATCACAACAGTGATCTATATGAACATGCATACATACCCAGAGAGAAGGTCACCAACAGATCATTGCTATCAGTTGGGAAATGCTGATTGTTTACGCATCTGAGGGAACAAAAATTACAATTCATCGGCATACATAAACATATATTTTGGTTTAATTTTATATAATGCGCAAAGCCGTAAATAATCAGGCAGATTTCAAACGCATCATTAAGAAAAAATTAATTATAAATAATTATATTAATTGTATATATTATATAAAGCCGAGCGGAACCTTTCTATTAGGTGAAGAATTAGGCCAAGAATTCCACAACGTAGTCGGAGAGACAAGGCATCTGGGCTCTAAAAACTATGCCTACCTAGTCCTAGTTTTTAATTGGTGTTCTGCGACTTTTGTTACAATATATATTCACCTTATGTGAACTGAACTAATAGCGTAATAAAGTACTTAATATTTATATTCTGGGCACCGGTGATTCACAGTTTACCCATAGATACACTTTTAATTGAACATTAAATTTTAAAATCATCAAATTAAAGCTCTCATCTATTGCAGTTCCCACTATGTGGATCCTATTGATCTTAAGCGCAATTGGGATTTGCGCATCGCAGGATAATGTGCCACAGCTGTCGGTGGGAAATCCCCTGACGGCTTTTACTGATCAGACAGCCTTCAAAAGGCAAACCAACGCTCTAACGTCATTGCGGAATAACTTCGAAACGGAAGTATTGCTAAATATCTCGCAGGGGGCCCAGGAATTTGCCCTCGATCTCCTGCAGCGTATTTCCCTCGAGGTACACAAAGTCCAAAGGGACTTCATGGTATCGCCCTTCTCGGTATGGTCGCTCCTGGTGCTCCTGTACGAGGGATCATCGGGCGAAACGTACAACCAGCTACGAAAGGTGCTGCGGATCAATGTCGAGGATGAGAAGCTGCGTGGCGTCTACCAGGTGTGGAATTCGTATTTGAAGTAAGTAGAAGAAATATTTAAGAATTTCAATAGAGTTGAAAGCAACTAATACATTTTGTTCGCACCATTAAAATCCCGTGAAAGCAGCATATTTTCAAATCGTATTATCTTATGTATGTTTCTTTCTTCTCCGTTTTAAGCACTAAAACATCCACTATTGAGGTGGCCGCGCTGCAGGCCGTTTACACCGACAAAGACTATCCGTTATCGAGCAGCTACCGGCGTACCATCCAGAATTATAACGTTGAGCCGATGGAAGTGGATTTTTACGACCGGGACACTGTGCATGTGATCAACGAGGCCACCAATCGAACCACTCGAGGCCTCATTCCGTACACTGTCCTGCCGCAGGATCTGTATGGAACGAAGATGTTCCTGCTGTCCTCCCTCTTCTTCAAGGGCCAATGGAAGGTGCGATCTTGATTTTTTGTGTTCCCACAGAGACCCCTTCATTTGTGCAGTTTAATTGCAGTTCCCCTTCGACCGGAATCGCACCAAAGAAGAAGATTTCTTCAATGAGGACGGCGAGGTAGTGGCGAAGATTCCTATGATGTCGCAGGAGGCGGAATTCGCGTATGCCAACATCGAAGGTCTCGATGGTTTCGTTCTCGAGCTGCCGTATGGCAGCCAGAACAAGCTGTCGATGATCGTGATCCTTCCCAAGCGGGGCTTTAAACTGAACGACGTGGCCAACAATCTCAGGAACATAGGCTTGGGCCCCATTACAAAGGCCCTTGCTGCCTCCTCCAATAGTGAGGGTGAGAAGCTAGTGGAGGTAGTGATGCCAAAATTCGTGACGGCCACAGACTTTACGCTTAAGGATGTACTTAAAGAGGTATACCAACTTGTTCTCAAGAAAATCCTCGTTTGAGTCTTCTAATTATCTTTAATATTTATAGATGGGAATCCGTGATCTTTTCGACGAGAACACAGCCAACTTGAGTCGCATGGCGCCGGGATTGTTCGCCCAGCTTTGCGTTCACTCGACTAAGATCATCGTTGATGAGGAGGGCACTACGGCGGCCGCCGTTACTGAGATTTCTCTGGACAACAAGCTTAACCCGCCCAGGTTCAAGCTGAACAAGCCCTTCCAGTACATGATCGTGGAGAAGGCGACCAACCTCTTGCTTTTCGCCGGACAAGTGCGGAATCCTAAGTCGGCTTAGAGATATAGGCGACACTTAATTCGAATGCCACACGCAATAACACAACGTTATGTTAAGTCATTACAATTTATTTCTTTGTACGACCTGCGGCCTTTTTTCCGCCGACGGGCTGCTGTTTGTCCTTGCTGGCCTTGCTGGAAATGAGGGGATGAGTTTCTGAAAAAGAGATCAATCAATTGGTTTCGTACCTAAAAAATTCTTACTCTGTCCATACCATCAGTGGGTGCATCAGGCAGGCTGACATCGTGAAGCTGCATGCGTCTTCGCTTGGCGGCCATTATATCGTCTTCGTAGTCATGTGGGTCCGCACTTAGCAACACGGAACTTGCCTCAAGACCTCCATCCTGACCGGCCCAACCATCCTCGGGATCCTCCACCTCCGGCGCCATCGGCAGGAACTGCAGGGCATTCTCATCCTCGCCCTCCTCGTCCGAGGAGCAAAAGGCAGCCACCGGCTCCACCTTCTGTACGTCCACCTCGATCTCCTCATCCTGTTGTGCGTCTGCGTTGAGGTCTACCGACTTGTCCTCGTCCGCTATATCGAACTCGGACTCCCGCTCCTCATACTCCACATTCTCGTCCAGCTCCTTAAAGTCAGGCGCAAAGGCAGACCAGTTTTCCACCTGGTTCTGAGCCCAAATCGATACCAGGCCCGAGCTGATGCTGGCAATTATGGGGCGTACTGGATGCCACACGACGTCCAGCAGGAGTTCTCCCTTTGTGCCATGCAGGATCTTAACGAGATTGCCAATCGACTTCTCCCAAATATAGAGGGCGTGCTGACGAGCACTGCCTGCACAAATGTATTCGCCGTCGCCGGAAAAGCAACACTTCTTCCAAGTTGTCCTGTAAAACGGATCAATATGAGGAATAGGTGGCCTATACGGATGTACTTATGAATTACTTGTTGACCAAATCTTGGAGCTTTTGAATTGGCTCTGGTTCCCCGTCCTTGCCCAGAGCGATGATCTCCTTGGAGTCGTACACTCGTATGACTCGATCCGATGTGTTAATAAGAAAGGCGCTAAATGGATATGGAATTGGTTAGAGTACTGGGGAATTTAAAATATCTTATACACGTACTCTCCCCGACGGGCAAACTCAATACTCTTGACAGCCGTTGCACTCGAGGTACCCACGATGATGCGAAAACTGGCCACCACCTCAAAGGTATCCACGTCCAAAACAAGTATCTTTCCCTTGGCATTGCCTGTGTAAATATGCTTTCCCCTTCGATCAAATGAGGCCACAATGTTCAGATCGCCCTGGAAGAAGAATGGAGGTGCAGAGGGTTATGCATAAAATTAAACTCTGGAAATAAAAAAACTAACATCAGAGTCTAACGGAAGGCATCGATGGGCTCCGCCGATCTCTACCAGGACGGCGGCATATCGCATGGGACAGACCAACAGTCGGTTGTCGTTGCGCGGATCAAACTGCACTTTCAGGACGGGCGAGGGAAATCTATACTTGTGTTCCAGTTCACCGGTTAGCACGTCCCAAATGCACACATTGTTGTCCGTGGAGGCTGAGAGTAACTGAAAAGTAGTTATACGTGTTAATGCAAAATTATAAAAATAACGCAACAACCGACCAACCTTATGACCATTCCTGGTCCAACTGAGACTGCACACGGGGTGCACATGGGCGGATATAATCTTGGCAATGCCCCGCGTCAAGAAATCCCAAATAACAATGCGGCCATCGTTGCAGCCCACGGCCAACAGAGTTCCGTATTTGTTGAAGGCACACGTCACTGCCAGTGAAATGCAGTCCAGGGAACCGTCGAACTCCTCGGGATAGTTTTGCCCAAAAGATTCTACAAAGGGGTTTGTAATTACCATCAAAATTTAGATTTCCGCGGTTTCTTACCTAGCAGCTCCAAATTCATTTTTGTTTACAGTCTAGAGGTGGAAGTTTTTCGAAAAATCGCTAACATCGATGTTTGGCCCACCTCTAGTAGTAGCGGAAGAGCTGTTCGTTTAGCCATTCACCACGAAAGAAAATAATCTTGAAATTTATCGACGTTTTCCGCCAAAAACAATATCGATTTTTCGATAGACATAGACAATTTAAAATGTATTAATGTGTTCAATTTATTACTATTGCTTTAAAAATGTTGTTTTTTTATAATTTTAAAAGATAGTGGTGGTAAAAAAAATAACTTATTCTGTCAAGAACAAGGCAAATATATTAAAATATTTGATTAAAAATATTTACGCAATCCTTTTGATAGCCTATCATCGATAGGTAAACCAATAATAGATTACGACAAAACGATAATATAATCGAAGATTCCCCACCTCTATTTTCTGAGCTCTGGTGCACGTTGTATGTGAAAAATTTATGCAGATGTATTCGCCAATTGTAACAAAGCCCGGATTGTGAAAGTGCAAGCAGACTCCAATCGAGATAATAATGCCACTAAAAAAGAAAGCAAAAAACGTTACGCAGCAAGCCTTTTCGGGGACATTTTGGCCGTGGCACGCGATTGTGTCAACGTCACCTTTGGAGCACTCGCTCTCTCTCTCTCGCTCTCGCTGTCTCTCGCTGCTAATTTTTTGCGTACTCTCTGTCGCTCTCCCCCGAAAGCTTAGTGGTGGAGTGAAATAATGAAATAACAGAGTTCCAACTTTCGTTCACATCAAGCGCTGAGTTCGGGCCTTTCATGCCAAATTAATTTTGAACTGTTTCAATTCCGTTTCGAGGCTTTTCCAGCTTTAACATTTCCTTTGCTGTTCTGCAGAGGGAACAAAGTAGTATGCAATCGCAAACGCAATTACGGTGCTCTGCCTGTGCTTTCCACTCATCCCCCTCCCCCAGCTTTTCCCACTATTTACCAGTGGATGTGAGTGTGCTCATGTGTGTATTTTCGTGTTGAATCGTTGCAGTGTATTCATCGCCAGCCACGTTAAAGGGAAGAACGTGAATGTGAATACAACAACCAGAAAGGATTGAAACGGAAGAAGAGAAGCTAGAGCACTTGGATCAGGATTCCCAGGATTCAGGAGCCGAAATTCTCAATCCCCAGTCCCACTCACCACACACACACCAGCACCAGCACTCCAACACTCGCGCGCACTCACGCACGCTCTCCAGGCGAGGAAGAAGAGTAAATAAACTCAAGCAACGAGCAAAATGTCTGGCGAGGAAACGTCTGCCGATCGCAATGTCGAGATCTGGAAAATAAAGAAGCTCATCAAGAGTCTGGAGATGGCCCGCGGGTGAGTTTTCCTTTATTTATTATTCCTGTCCTCCAGTATTTCCCCCCTCCGCTTTGTGTACGTGTGTGGGGTATACACAACATACTTTGGCTCTCACTCTCCACTGACTGGCGGGGGTGGAAGTGGGCGTGGGCGAGCGGCGGATGGGGCAGTGAGTACAACCACCTTTCCTTGTTGTTGGGCATCCACTCTCCTTTCGATTGCATTGTCTTAATCTCCGCCAGATCCCACTGTTTGGCTCGCTTCGCCCCGCTCTTTGGCTCGTTGTTTTTTCTGCTTGAGCAACACGTTTTTGTCGGGTTATTATCAGTTCAAACTAGACTGAGTGAGTGAGTGAGCGCCTGAGTGAGAGCGAGCACCTTGGTGTGAGTAATGCGCCTCGTGGCCGTCGCTGCTCTACCGTTGTGCTCCAACGTTTATGTACGTACGTGCGCGTCTGTTTGTGTGCGCCAAAATGGGCCAAGCTTTGTGGCCAACGTCTGCCCCTCTCCCTACACCGCTGGCGCGACCTGCTCCTTACCGCTTCGCACCGCTTCGGAGTGGGTAACAAGGTCAGCGAATCAGCGAGTGACCCCGCAGGAGCTGCGCCGCCATGCCACTACCATACATCACACTTTGGGCCAAAACACACATACGCACGGAATGTGTACGGTTGCCAACTGGAGTTTTTTTATTCGCCTTTTGTTCTGTTTTGCCATTTGCTTCTATCCCGGATTTCCCCATGTTTGGCTTATTTTGGCCTAATAATATTTATTCGAATTCGATATCTAAAAAAGAGTAGTGGGCAATGCTATAGAATTTAAAGAGGCATTTTAAGTTATCTACGATTTATTGAGTAATAGTATAACCTTTGATTTGCTTGGTAGTAATTAACATTTTTCAATAGTTCACAGAGAGGCAAAAATAGGTCTCATATGTAGTCATTAAAACTTAAAGCTAGTTTTTAAATGTTAACGCCAAGTGTGTAAATATTGTCGTGCATAAGAATATTTCATGCCTAATTTACAGATTTAAAGAAAAAAGGTCGCTTCATTTGTCCGATTTTTATGCGCAATTTTACTCACAAGCTTGCAACGCACTCCTTAAAGTGGAACAAAATATAAAAACCTTTAATTTTTAAATTTAAAACTCCCTCTCCTAGTTTGGTAACATAAAAAACAACCAACATTATTGGCTTAGTTATTGTAAACTGCAAGGGTATGCAAACTTCGGCTTAAACTTACGCTCTCGTTATTAACTTGGGTCCAGCCTTGCACTGTTGCTATGGCGGAAATGCTATTTATTTATCTCACATTCTATCTCCTCTTTTCGTATATTTCAGCAATGGCACCAGCATGATTTCTTTGATTATTCCGCCAAAAGATCAAATCTCTCGCGTCAGCAAAATGTTGGCCGATGAGTTTGGAACGGCCTCGAACATCAAATCGCGTGTAAATCGCCTGTCCGTCCTCGGTGCCATTACGTCGGTACAGCACAGACTCAAATTGTACACCAAAGGTGAGTAGAGAGACAGGAAGATCCCCGAAAAACGTTTAGTAATTTAATATTTCTTCGTTCATTTCAGTGCCTCCCAACGGTTTGGTCATCTACTGCGGCACCATTGTCACAGAGGAGGGCAAGGAGAAGAAGGTGAACATAGACTTTGAACCATTTAAGCCCATCAACACGTCGCTGTACCTGTGCGACAACAAGTTCCACACGGAGGCCCTCACTGCCCTGCTCGCCGACGACAACAAATTCGGATTCATTGTGATGGATGGTAATGGAGCGCTATTCGGTACCCTTCAGGGCAACACCCGCGAGGTGCTCCACAAGTTCACCGTCGATCTGCCGAAGAAGCACGGACGTGGTGGTCAGTCCGCCCTTCGTTTTGCCCGTCTGCGTATGGAGAAGCGTCACAACTACGTGCGCAAGGTCGCAGAGGTCGCCACCCAGCTGTTCATTACAAACGATAAGCCCAACATTGCCGGACTCATCCTTGCCGGTAGTGCGGACTTCAAAACGGAGCTCAGCCAGTCTGATATGTTCGATCCTGTAAGTTGTTGGCTTACTCTTTGTTCTGTTGCGTAAAGATTACCTATAATTCAATGCTTTGCTCTGCTCTCCAGCGCTTGCAATCAAAAGTCATCAAGTTGGTGGACGTATCTTACGGCGGTGAGAACGGCTTCAACCAGGCTATTGAATTGGCAGCCGAATCGTTGCAGAATGTGAAGTTCATACAGGAAAAGAAGCTTATCGGTCGTTACTTTGATGAAATTTCTCAGGTGCGTTGAAATTTGACAGTGCTGTAGCTGATAATATTGCAATAATTATAATATTTTTCAACAGGACACAGGCAAGTACTGTTTTGGAGTCGAGGATACCTTGCGAGCGCTGGAACTTGGCTCTGTGGAGACTCTCATTTGCTGGGAAAACCTCGACATTCAACGATATGTTCTCAAGAATCATGCCAACTCGACGTCAACGACAGTATTACATTTGACGCCCGAGCAGGAAAAGGACAAGTCGCACTTCACTGACAAGGAGGTACGTTCTATAATTCGCCAGACCCAATATTCCAACTGAGGGTTTTTTTTTTATTGAATAGAGCGGGGTGGAGATGGAGCTGATTGAGTCTCAGCCGCTGCTGGAATGGCTGGCAAACAACTACAAAATGTTCGGCGCCACACTGGAAATTATCACGGACAAGTCGCAGGAGGGCAGTCAGTTTGTACGAGGTTTCGGTGGAATCGGCGGTAAGTCTCTCTTAAGTCTTCCATGCCAAAGATTTGCCGCTGGGCTGGCTAGTTGTGGCTCCATCTGGTTCTGTATAAAAATGCTGCAACTATTTTCATTCCTCTTCCCTCATGCTGCTTGGTCGCCCCGCTATGATGTACTGTAAATGTAAAATAATACCTTGGTACCTTAATGTGTGTGTAGGCATATTGCGCTATAAAGTAGATTTCCAATCCCTGCAGGCCGACGAGCCGCTGGAGGACGTTGATCTCGATGATTACTAAGCCAGCGAACTCGATTATCTGACGCGTTCAAATACAAAATAAACAAACGAGATACATTTTTTGGGAAGAGAAACCTCGTAAAGCAAAACGTTCAAATTGATTAGGAACCAATTTACTTGCCACATAGTTTTACCTATGTTCAGCGTAGCCGTTCAATACAATATTTATCACCAATAAATAGGGTCCCTCATCAGCCGGGTGTTGGGTGCATTTCCTCTTCGGATCGGATCAGGCGTCTGTCTAGATATGTACCTATACGTTTTACCAAATTTTTTAATTAGCCGAGTGCGCGAGATTACTTTTAAGCAATAACTTAAAATCGTATTCCGTATTTCGTATTTGTAATTCGTAATTCAAGTGTCATGCTAGGAGAGAAATTAGTGCATTCTCTATATTCACCTTGTTCGATTTTGATTTATTTAGGAGGCATACGATCAACGGTGAACGTGCGTGCCCCTGTTAGCTGAAACAAGTTTTGATCGTATCTGCATTTCCCCTATTCAAATTAAAAACCGAGTGTTATATAAGAAAGTATACAACAACAAATCTAATCCATAAAATTGTAATAAAAATTAAACCAGAAATAAAACACCACACATAACAACAAGCTGGATAAAGTTACTTATTATCTAAATTACGGTTTATTTTTTAATTTAAGAACAAGTTTTTAACGTCAAAGGAGGTGAGAATAAGGTGTCGATTTTTGTTGTTGATTTTATTTAGTTGATTTTCTTTTCATTCTCATTTTTATTCAATTACTGCTTTTGCGTTTACCCAACTTCTTCAACTCATTTTTAATGCCAATGTGTTTTCGCAGGTATCTTGCGTTACAAGGTGGACTTCCAGAGTATGCAGCTCGACGAACTGGACAATGACTGCTTCGACCTAGATGATTACTAGAAAATGTGTGTATTTCGGTTGAAATGAACGTCGTCGGTCGACCGCCAAGTGTAAACTTCAACTACAACTACAGAAAAATCAAATAGAATATTTTAATAGTACGAGAAAAACACACACACACAAACCTTCTTCCATTTTAACGTTGTTGGCGAAAAGTAAAAATTTAAATTAATGCATAATGCAAGAATACAAAAACGATATGATAATGTTAAATCGAGGAAAACATATTAAAATGATACCGTTTTACGTGAACAAGAGACTGAGCTTTGCTTTTTTATTTATAATACGAAATATCCCATACGCCCATCCTGTGAAATGTATACATATTTATATTGGGAAATATTGGAGTTCTTTGCACTTAAGCTGGAAAAGTGCTGAAGATAAGACGATTGGTTTTTGGTTGCTGATCTTCAGCTTAATGGTCTCGAAAATTTAATGCTGGCAGCTTAAAAATGAAAGTGCGGTGATTCAAAGAGAAGTGAAATGGCTTGTACTTGTATGTACTTTTTTGGTAATGTCGTTTGCCACTTTCTATTTGCGGGCGCACTTAGAAACAACAGTGTATTCCTAGATCCACAAGTGATACGTAGACAAATACGGCGACTACGTACGTCTACGCTCACAAGCAGTTGCATTCGTTCATTGACGATTTGCATTCAAGAATTCAACAAATACAAATAGATCCTATCTGGGGAAACCTGAAACTTGTTTTTGAGTGAGTACTATGTACATATGTATACACTTTTTGAATCATATTATATGCAGTCGGGCCCCTCTAGCCTGGTAACCAAGCATGTATTTAAAGAAGTTTGAGTTACCGAGGCTAATTAAATATGCAATAAAAATCTCAATTGGCCAAGTAATCTTTTTGTCAAGCACGCTAATAATGCTAATCAACTTGTTAAATCGATTATGTTTTCGTTTGTTTGGGGTTGAGTGATATATTATACGATTGCTATTAGATTTACCTTTCCGCTGTCGTAAATCTAAAGTAGCCAATACTTAATAATTTATTAAGGTCCTCGATAGTGTATAATTTGGTGTTAATTTTATAAGGGTAGTTGTATATTTTATTTTCGAAATATTTGACAGTTAAATAACCTTTTTTTTAAATCTGTTTACTTCTCTTGTAAATCTAATTAAAAGCAGGTCCACTCTAAAGAGCACAAGTGTTAATCTTTATGTGAGTATTTCCACACCCTTCACGTGTATATAAATGATTTCCAAGTGTGTGCGATGGTTTACAACTTAATGGGGTTTTGATCGGGAGAACGTTAATCACAATCAGCTACAGTAAGGCGACCACCATTTCCAACTGAACCGTCGGCGACAGAGGTTCGTTTGGCTCCGAAATAATCGGTTTTGTTTTACGTAGCAGCTGAAAGTGGGGAGGAGATCAGACTTCTAGCGAAATGGCAACGGCTGTCGATGAGATGCGCGATGGTCTTATGGAGGACTGGAATATCCTGGAGAACGTATTCAAGCTGCTCCAAAGGGAAGATACCTTCTGTGCGGATCCGCAGCAATGGGACAAGCAAAAGATAGTTCCGTTTTTGCAACCAGACAAGCTTAAGGTAAGACAACCCGGCGAAGCGTCTGCCGATCTGAAGATAAGGAATTCTAACCGGAGAGGTCAATTTGTCACTTTATCCCTGGCTTCAATTGAAACTAATTTGAATAGGGCTTAGTTTTGACTCAAAACTATTGAGACTATTCACTAACACACAATTTGTGTGGCAAATTTATTAATTGATAGTCGTAAAAGTTGATAAGGCACGTAGCCATTATCTGACAATATTCAAGTAAGTTGCTTTTAATGCTATACCCTTAAGGTATCGGTAGATTTATTTTTTAACCTTTTTATTTTATTAATTTTGTTGTTATTACTTTGTTAAATCGTGACCAACACTAACTAATCTATTAATTCATCTTATGTCACTAAACAGTAGGTGGTAATTGAATGACTCTTTGGGTTTTTAGAAATATAAGTTATCACCTTAAGATCGGAAGATAAATATTGTGAAATTCCATGTCCAGAAAAAGTATGTTAACTTTAAGTCTTTTAATTATTTCAATCGATTTCAGACCTCGTTTATTAATACAGGGACACAGATACATTGACTCTTTGTTATCATTCGCAGGAACTGATTAATCTGAAAGTCCGAGAGACAGAAAAATGCACGCTGACCGAGATCGAGGCTTTGTGTCAGCAGGTGATACATTACTCCGTGAAAACGTCGCACGGGCGCTTCCACAATCAGCTCTTCGGGCAACTCGACCCCTTTGGATTGGCGGGAGCAGTGATCACTGAGGCCATGAACGGAAGCTCGTAAGACCAGACACAATGCTGCATCACTTTTCCGCATATACCATGTCTATTAGGCAGACGGACAGACGTCTGATTGCATCTTTTAATGATTGGTGGTGGTCGCCGCGAGTTCACAGCAGCGATAAGTGTTTTAATGCTGTGTAAATTCCAAAGTGCCACGTTTAACCCTCTAAATTCAGATTCTACGAAACTTAATCATTTCATTTAAAGGGTTTCTCTTACAATTAGTTAGAAAATGCTCGTTTAATAACCAAATTTCTTACTTCATATTAAATTAACTAAATATGGTCTTCTAATATTATTCCGAATTAAGCTACACCTATGAAATCGCACCTGTATTCAGTCTGATTGAGACGGAAATAATTTCGACCATGTCCAAACTGGCTGGGTACAAGGAAGGCGATGGCATCTTCGCTCCCGGCGGCTCCACCTCCAACATGTACGGCATTGTCCTAGCCCGCTACAAGATCGCCCCCGAGGTAAAAACAGCCGGAATGTTTGGAATGCGACCCTTGGTTCTCTTTACCTCGGATCAATCGCACTATAGTTTCATGAAGGCCGCTAACTGGCTGGGATTGGGCAGTGACAACTGTGTATCGGTAAAAACTAACAAGCTGGGTCAGATGCGAACGGACGATCTGGAGGCGAAGATCCTGGAGGCGAAAGAACGTGGTGGTCAGCCCTTCTTTGTCAACTGCACGGCGGGAACCACGGTATTGGGTGCCTTTGACGACATCAATGGAGCTGCCGATGTGGCGGAGCGCCATGGACTATGGCTTCATGTGGACGCGTGCCTGGGCGGAGCTTCACTACTCTCCCACAAGAACCGATCCCTAATCGCCGGACTGGAACGGGCCAACTCCTTCGCCTGGAATCCGCATAAGACCCTCGGTGTTCCGATGCAGTGTTCTCTGTTTTTAACCCGAGAATCAGGACGTTTGCTGGAGAAATGCAACAGCACCGAGGCGCACTATCTGTTCCAGCAGGACAAGTTCTACGACGTCTCTTACGACACCGGAAATAAGAGCGTTCAGTGCGGCAGGAAGATCGATGCCTTCAAGTTCTGGCTGATGCTGAAGGCACGCGGATATGGAAAATACGGACTCCTGGTAGACCATGCTATCGGGATGTCTAGATTGCTGGAGGATAAGCTGCGCCAGCGCTGCGATCGCTTCAGATTAGTGCTCCAAAAGCACGAGTACTCAAATGTGTGCTTTTGGTTCATCCCAAAGGCAATGAGGGTGTCCTCGAAGGAAGAGACTCCCGAATGGTGGGAGCGCCTGTACACGGTATGTATGTTGGTAAAATTTCAGAAAAATTATAATTACCATCTAACATACCAGCACTTAATAGATTTATATTTATATCTTTAGAGCCATCCTAAAAATCGTATTATCTTTTTGTCTACCTACCAGGTTGCTCCAAAGATCAAGGAGCAGATGACTCACAACGGGACTTTGATGATAGGTTACTCTCCTCTCAAGGCTCACAATCTGGGAAACTTTTTCCGCATGGTTTTGACGTGCTTCCCCATCCTTAAGAGCGAAGAGCTGGATTTCATCTTGGATGAGATTGAGCGTTTGGGAGAGAAAATTGTCATTTAATTGGGAAACACATTATTTTTTGAAATTATATTCTTATTAAAAAGCGGTATTTTGTACAACAAGCTAGTTTTATTTTATTTCATAAAGATATTACCGTTCAAATTCAAATTTAAAATTCTGTGCTCTGACAGTTATTTTTGTCTGCCTGTCCCGCAGCTAAGCCCAAAATATCGGAAAAATAAACTATCGACAACTGGTTGTGGTATTATTTGGACTCTTGTAGCCCGGTCACACCAAGGCAACTGCAATCAAAACAATACCAATTTGTTGTGAAATTTTGTGAAAAAGCAGCAGAATAAAGAAGCTTAACCATGGGACGGGCCGAGGTCGGTACTCCCAAGTACCTCGCCAACAAGATGAAGTCGAAGGGCCTGCAGAAGCTGCGCTGGTACTGCCAGATGTGCGAGAAGCAGTGTCGCGACGAGAACGGCTTCAAGTGCCACACGATGAGCGAGTCCCACCAGCGGCAGCTGCTCCTCTTCGCAGACGCTCCCGGCAAGTTCCTCCATAGCTTTAGCAAGGAGTTCTCCGACGGATACATGGAGCTGCTGCGCCGACGGTTTGGCACCAAGAGGACCAATGCCAACAAGATCTACCAGGAGTACATTGCCCACAAGGAGCACATTCACATGAACGCGACGCGGTGGCTAACGCTCTCCGACTACGTCAAGTGGCTGGGACGGACGGGCCAGGTAGTGGCCGACGAAACGGAGAAGGGCTGGTTCGTCACCTACATTGATCGCAGTCCAGAGGCAATGGAGCGCCAGGCCAAGGCCGATGGAAAGGAGAAGATGGAAAAGGATGATGAGGAGCGCATGGCCGACTTCATTGAGAGGCAAATTAAAAAGGCAAAAGCGAAGGAGGGCGAGGATGAGGACGAAAAGGAGAAGTTCACCGAACTCAAACGCGAGGAAAACGAACCCTTAAAGCTGGACATCCGGTTGGAGAAGAAGTTCCAGCCGGACACTGTGCTAGGCAAATCCGCGCTCACTGCCAAACGACCTGCCTCTGACATTGATGAAAAGGTCTTTAAGAAACCCAAATCGATTGCGGGAGACAGTCAATCGCGGTCGGCGCTGGACGAGATCATTAAGCAGGAGGAGGCGAAAAAGGAGCGCGCCAACCGCAAGGACTACTGGCTGCACAAGAACATCGTCGTGAAGTTCATCTCCAAGTCTATGGGCGACAAGTTCTTCAAGCAAAAAGCTGTGGTCCAGGAAGTGATCGACAAATATCAGGCAAAAGTCAAGTTCTTGGAGACTGGGGAAAAGGTGAAAGTGGATCAGGTTAGTCTAAGCAAGATACGTTTTTAACGCAGGATTAACTCATGATCCCTCTCATTTCTAGGCACACTTGGAGACCGTAATTCCGGCTCTGGACAAACCCGTTATGGTTGTCAATGGAGCTTATCGCGGATCCGAGGCTCTGCTGAGAAAACTGAATGAGCGCAAGTTTTCAGTCAACATTGAGATATTGCACGGTCCCCTGAAAGGACGAATTGTCGATAATGTTCAGTACGAAGATATATCCAAATTGGCAGGTGCTTAGTCTTAAAACTGGATTTATTCCATTTCTGTGAGCCAAACGATACATATTCTTCTGATGACAAGGTAGGGACTTACCTATCACTGTCTTAGACTTAAGATAACTAAAATTGTTCTATGAATATGTAAATAATGTAAGAACGCGTAGGTTGCAGAAAATGAGCGTTTTCAAAGAGTGTTTGCTCTTTTGAGCGTGCTCTTCTAACCTAAACTAATTAAAAAACCATTTAACCTTTTCACCTAAAGTCAGGAAGCCAACTAAACTTAAACTGGCCCCTTCTCAGTTCGTTGATTAAACTTGGCCCGCATTTTTGCATTTAGGCTGATTAAACACTACGTTTTTAATGATCAACCGAAACACTGCCATTTACTCAGTATGGATAGACCCAAGTGGGTAAGCAAACAATGGATTTGGGGTTAAGCTTGGAAACAATGAGGCCACTGTGTACAAAGCCCTCGATTAACTAGTGAAAATTCACATACTGGCAAAAGATTAAACCAGACCCCACATCTGTTTGGAGCGTATTCACGATATGCGGATAATGAAGTTTCTGGTCATCCTTATCCTTGCACACTTGGGAGCAGCTAGAAACTCTACTGAGGATGCAGCGGAGAGCGGCAGATCAACTGCAAGGTGGTGGGAGTCGCTGCCTCGGTTGTTGACGGACATTGTAACCACGAAGATTAACGTCCTCACGGCTGCCCCGCTCGAACTGGCCGCCAATACACTCGATGCTTTGTGTAAGAATAGAAACTTTCCAATGGCCAGAAATCCATGGAAGTTCTTCATATATTAATGATATTCCCAGGCTCCTCGACCCTGTTTATTGGCAGAGTCCCGCCACAAATCTCGCCGGACATTAGGAAAATGCACTTTCAGTATATGACCCCATGCCAGAACTACAGTGTTCCTCTGCTGGAGGCCTCCAAGCTCTGGCGGCACTCGAGGTTCAGCAAGGGCCGAAAGGTTGTTATCTTGGCCACTGGATGGACCAACACAGTCAATGAGTCCTCCGCCATTGCCATGATCTCTAAAGCCTTCATGTGTCGCGGTGATGTGAACTTTGTGGTATGTTAAAAGGTGTTGAGAAAACAATTCCTATCCGAAATACCTTGTTCCAGATTGTGGATGCCGCGGATTATGTGGACACCCTCTACTCCTGGTCGGCGCTCAATACGGACGTGATAGGCGAGCACATCGGGGTGGGTCTGACCCACTTGATTGAACTGACCCCCCTGCGCAACATCCACTTGATTGGTGAGTTTGGCTCAAGAGCCTTGTGTTGCTACTGAATACTGGAAATGAGATTAACAGGTCACTCCCTGGGAGCTCATATAATGGGCACCGCTGGTCGGACATTTAAGCGACTAACTGGAAAGCTTATCCCCAGGATAACCGGCCTGGATCCCGCTAAGCCCTGCTTCAGGCGGGAGAATATTCTGCCCGGACTGACCCGTGGCGATGCCAAGCTGGTGGACATAATCCACACCAACATTGGAATTCTGGCCAAGCGGGGACCTCTCGGCGATGTAGATTTTTATCCGGGCGGAGCACATCCTGTCCAACCGGGTTGCTTGACCATCGGTTGCTCGCACACCCGTGCGGTGGAGTACTTCGCGGAGAGTGCGTATCCCCGCCAGGAGAAGAACTTCATGGGCACCAAATGTGCTTCCTGGGAGAAGTTGCGACAGCGCGATTGCTCAGTTGGGATCGTTTCCCCTATGGGCTACAGAATAAATCCGCACGCCAGGGGCATGTACTATGTAGATGTCAATGGCTGGCCACCTTTTGGCCGAAATTCTCATCTGAATATCGACCCCAAGTCCAGGACGTGCTACCTGTGTCAGACCTGAAAGTTACTTAAGACTAGAAATTATTATCTGGGTGCTAAGAAAGCCCAAAGCAGGATTAACATAACTTATCTTTCTTCGTTCTTACTTATAATATATTTAGTTAGTTTGTACTCGACTTAATATTCAATTTCTGTTAGATCCAAGTCATCATCAAAAGCCTCCGATATAGCCTTTTGACTCTGCATGGCGCGCTCCTGTGTCTCGGCAATGCGCCACAGTTCGTCATCGTCGACACCCATCAGCATGGAGCGGTCAGGACAGCCCGTGATGTCCGGCCGGGCACGCGCCTTTGGTGGTGCGGGTCCGTTTGTCGTTCGCTTCTGTCGGTTTCCCATCAGAATTTGGCTCTCTTCGAAGTAATGATTCGGATGATTAATGTTGGGCTCAACGCTGGCGCTGTGGGTAAGCTGGAAGTATTTCCCGCAGCCTAACTGATAGTGACCGCGAGATACGAAGAACATGACCTCGTCGATGGCGCTGGCGGAGAGACCATAGGAGGCCAGCTTCGTTTTCAGAGAGCCCGGATCCATGGACTTGTAGGGACAGCCGTGGCAATCGCCGGGCCCTGCCATTTCCTTGATGATCTTGGCACAGGAGTAGGGCGAATAGTTCACCATGGAACCCTTCTTGCCGTAGTTGTGGTGGATGTTGTACTCGTAGCTGCGCGCGAACTTGTCCGCATCCATTTTCTTGGTGAACTCCTGGCGCCAGAAGCGCAGTGAATCTTCCAACGTCACTCCAATCCCCTTGAGAAACAGGCCGTACTGCATGCGGCCGCCGTGCTTGACGTGGTGCTGGGCGCGAATGTACTCGTGACACATCCGCATACACAGCGGCATGGAGGTCTTGGAGAGCTGGTCGAGAGACTCAATGGGAATCGCTGCATCCCGGCACACAGTGTAGTCCTTGCCGGTGTAAGAGTTGTGCAGGGCCTTTAGCATGCGCGAAATGCGCTCGTCGCCCTCGACCTCCTCCACCAGACCCTTGGCAGCCTGCAGGCCTTGCTCGATCTCGTCTTGCTGCCGGGTGCCCACTATGGAGACCAGATCAAGGGTGTTTACGTAAGCGAAGCCCGCCTTCAAGTAACAGCGCCGTCCTCGCACCAGATCCAGCACTTGGGTGAAGGGCACTTTATAGAAGTCCAGCAATTCGATCTTTGAGACACTCTGGCCCGCTGTGCTCTCGTACAGGCCATCCTTGACCTCATCCTTTTGCGCCTCGGTCAGCGGATGAATCTCAAAGCCGTTCGACTCCAGAAACTGCTTCACTTCGGAGCTGCTGAGAGCAGCAAATTTGTACCGAAACAATTCCATTTCCCGGGCCACGAACCAGCGTGTCAGGTCCTCGGAGCGGCAGTAGGCCAGCCTTAGGATGAAGTGGGACAGGTAATCACGGCGCCGCGTCTGAATGTCCGACTCGTGCTTGTTGCCGCTGCCGCCGGAGCAGAGTCTCAGATAGCTGCGCAATCCCTCGCGGGTCAGCTCTGCGTTCACGTACTCCTTCCACTCGTCGGAGAGCAGGCGAAGATTCCTGGTGGAGGCACGATCCAGAACTCGAAGCAGACGTAGGCGTTCCAGAGCCAGCTCCTCGAACTCCTCTATGTGCACGTCGTCGGTGGGCGGATAGTGGTACAGCATAACATTGTGTGGATACTTGCTTTCCAGGCTAACAACTTCGACCTTAACATCGTGGCGGGGCCGTTTCTTTAGGTGAAATTCCATGGTGTCGCCGTAAAATAACACTTATTTTGTTATTGTTTTTGGTGTTTTGGCGCGTGAATGTGGACCTATCGATAGGATTGTTTGGCTCTGGCAATAGAGATGGAAAAACGTTGATGAAAGCTGTGACGAAATTATCGACAGTGGATATAAACATCGATGTCTGAAAATGTCGATTATCTTATCAATCAACGATGGCTTAAAACGAGTTTCTTTTACTTTTAAAATAAAATTAATTTCAAGTCGAGGATGAGAAATTCCTGGTACGTAAATTGAAAAATAAAAATTTAGATACACAAGAAAAGAAAAAAGATGAATAAATGTTTTTATTACTTGGTTATATTATTTTGTTTTGTTATTTTTACATACATTTAATTTTACAAAAAAACCGTGTTGAATATCCGATTTGTATGATTGTGAATTATATTCTAAATAAAACTGTTTATTTTATATTTGATTACACTACGATTACACTAAAAGGGTTATATATGTACATTTTATCAGGTACTTGAAAACTGACTAGAACTCTTTAAAGTTTACTTCAGTACACTAAGCTAATCTTAAGCGTTGGTCTCTCTGGAACTTATGCCCAGAACTTCTAGAGATCTTCTCAAGCGTTTCCAAAATAGTTTCCGCTCCTCAGAAGTGGGGCTGCCGTCTCCCTTGCCTGCTGGCCATTTGATGTACGTCTTCACATCCATTAAATACTGCAGAGTCTTTGGACGCTTGCTCCTGGGAATGTCTTCTAGAAAGACAAGGATCAAATGCTCTTTGCTGACCTCAAAGATACTGAGAGGAACTAAATTAGTAAGGTCTTTTCTCTTTTGAATGAGCCTTGCTTACCGATGCTGCGCCAAATACATTTCGAACTGACACCAGTGGCTCAGAAGGAACTTCGACGAGATTATCAGCATCAGGGAGTACGATCGGTCCATGCAGGAGATTATGTTATCCAGGATTGTCACTCCGATCTGTAGCATATAGTGAAGATTAGTAGAACAAAGTTGTTGCTTTTGTTATCCCTTTGCATACCTGAAAATCACGTTCGTGGAGACATATGGATATATCTCCAGCTTCCTCCACATTAGGCAGCAGTTCGTTAAGCACCCAAGGCCGATCGTTCTGGCAATAACTTATAAAGATGTCGTAAACGGCACTTGGATCTCTCTGGGATATATGGCTAAAGCTCTCAACCGACTCCTTGGAGGCGCTGGACAACAAAGCGGCCGACTTGAGCGAGGAGTAGTAGTAGTGAATATGCCAGCGTTTAAGATAAATAATGAATCCCAGGATGCACACTGCTACCACACTACCCACCACCGCAATTACAGTGGTCGTGATGTGGTGCAACTCCTCCGTAAGGTCGCTCAAGGCGCGTACCTGGCAGTTTAGCTGGTCCACCTGTAGCTGGTCCGTATTATTAAAGCACCAATACTCGCTGGCCTCGTAGTCGAGCAGCTGGAATTTCAGTGAGAGATCAGGGTCTAGCTGGTCCATCTGATATGGCTGCGGTTGCTGGCATTTGGATAGATGGTAGTCAGGCGAGGAGAAGCGCAGTCTGATAATGTGATTCGCTCGATTGTAGTCCTTAATGTTCGCGTAACTTTTCATCAGCCAGGGAATATAGCGACTCTGCCAAAGCTTGCGATCGATATTAAGTGACTCCGCAGCAGCGATCAGCTCCGACTTTTGGCTGTAGTTGAGCAGGCTGTAGGAGCAGTCCGCATCCTTGTTGTTAGAGGCCGCCACTTCAACCACGGCCCTTAGGTGGCAGTCACAGATGAAGTTGTTGTCCCCCAGGCTTAGGTAATCCAGGCGCTCGAAGTCCTTTAGCATTTCATTTGAGAGCATGTTGATGGTATTGCTGCGCAGGTTCAGGACCCTCAACGCTGAGTTGTTGTGGAAGGCACTGCGGTACCAGTTGCCCACATGGTTAGAACTAAGATCCAGAATCTCCAGCGACTGCAGAGGTTCAAACATGGCCGGTGTCAGGGCGTTGATATTGTTACCCGCCAGGCCCAGCACCTGGAGCTTCTTCAGCGGCTTGGACCACTCCAAGTCCTTCAGGTTAGACCGCTCGAAGTACAAGTATTTGAGCGTTTCGGCAATGCCCTCGAAGGCATCGTCTATAATGTTGTACGACAAATATGGATTCCCAGATAGGTCTAGACCCTCCACAGCCGTATTCTTGAAGATCGCACTGCTCACCATGGGAATGGCGGTGTAGCACAGACTGAGGAACCTCACCTTCTCGCCTAAATGGGCAAAGGCCACCGCACTGTTCCGGGTCATTTTCGTGTGGGATAGATCCAGGTAGATCAGTTCCGGCAGAAGCTTAAACACATTCTGCTGGATCTTCAGACCGTACACCAGGCTCATCGCCATTTCCAGCGTGGGCAGTTGCAGTTGGTAGGTGTATGTTAGGACATTGGTGAATGACAGATCCAGGTATTGCACTTTCCGAATGTAGGCGAAGGTGTCCTGCTTGAGGGTCACGAACTTGTTTTCCGACATAAATAGCCGCCGAAGGTTACTCATATTCTGAAAGGCCTCCTTGCTCACATACTCGATGCTGCAGTTACTGATGTCCAGCTCCAGGAGCCGTGGTAGCTTTGGGAAGCTTGCCCAGGCAATGGATTGGGCTAGAGAATAAGAATTAGTAATTATTAATTTATATAAAATATGATTAAGTAGAGCCATGACTAAGTAATGCTAATAAGTAATGCATAAATATAGCCCCTAATTTAACTATCAAATATGAATATATATGCAAGTGTTTTAAGTGTGTGTATTGGCTGTGTTCTTACATGACTGCCCGAGCAGATCATACCGATCTTTCAAAAACTGTATGTAATCCGTATAGTTTATTGTGGGTGTGCCTGTGTTGGCCGTGTGCGTGTTGGTGTTGTTTTGAAAGTATAGATAGCACTCCCGATCGTAGAGATCGGTGGTATTATGTATGAGAAACAACTCGCACTTGTGTGTTGTAGCGTTAGTGGCTTCCAAGCGTGTTTCGTTTAAGAACCGCTCAAAGGCTGAAATAGTGAATCAACAACTGTCATCAGATTATATGTACAATATATGACAGCCCTAACATTAGCTGGATCTGGGTAAGGAATCTGTGAATACCTTCGGCATCTGGGATTAGGTCAGCGAAATTATTTCCCCGCAACGATAAGAACTTCAGGGAGTCCCTCATAGAGTGGAGCGTTTCAAAGGGCGCCGCATTCAGGGTATTGAAAGCCGCCGAAAAGACTTCTATCCGCCATCTCATGAATTTCCTTGCCGACTTCACTTCCAGTAGCATTTCGGTGTCATCGTTCAGGTTACCATGCGACAGATCCAAAAAGAGTTTGCTGCCTTTAGAAAGGAGAATAAGGGAATTTAAGGGTTACAATACTATATTAATTAACTACTACTATAATTCGTTGTTTTTTAAACATAAAGAAACCTATCTTAATAGTGTCTATCTGCAATTTTGGGAGTATTGAAGCAACACTCGCTTCATTAAGCTTTTACTGATAACAAGGTACAACAATACTTAATACTTCTAGTGGCTTAGGCTAACACCAAAAAGCTTTTATCAGCAGTTGGCTTGAATTGCCGGAAGCGTGAAAATGTATTTCACTTTGATTGCTTCTATCAACATGGACACGCTCAATTTGGCGCGAGCATTCTGTTGACTTTTTAATGGTTTTATGGAAGACGAGTGCTTACCGTACATCTTGGTGTCCGACTTAAGTGTTCCATTTGGATATATCCACGATATCACATCGTCCTTAATCACGTCCAGAAGGCAGCTATTTCCGTCATCCGATTTGTACTTCAGCATGAAGGATTTGAGATCAGTTTCCTCTTTACTAATATCATCGGCTTCCTCGCTGGCAGACGTCGAGGAGTCGTCATTGGGACTAGTTATTATCCCGCCGAGAGTTGAGACCTCTGATGAGGTAGCGTTTCCCAGCAACAGAACTAAGACAAGAGTAACATCCAAAAGGATTTTTGGTGACATTTTCAGTTTTTTTTTACGCAGTGGCTATAACTTTTGACCAAACACTTGTTGGACTTCACAATCTGATAGATAGACAGATAATCGCGGTTTATTAATCTCGTTCTAGAAAAATACTCCAGGCCCGGCCATAACTTTCAGTATTTTTAGACTGATATCCCCATGACTTTCAGTTTCTCTGGTTATTCCGCTACTTTTGGCACATATTTCGCGGCACTGGCACTCCACTAGAATCCACTCCACCACCGAGACCCGGGAATTCGAAAGGAACCGAAGCACTCGCTTTACGCTCCCGAAAAAGACTGACTATTGGTCAGCGGAGAATAATTGGTAGCAGCGGCGGGACATGTGTATATATATTAGCGATAGGGCTTATCAATTTTGGCAATAATATCTTCCTTTTGAATGGAACAATCGCGGTACCGGGACTATCAGCTATCAATAGGCTCATATCGCCATTTCGGTGGCACAATGCTTCCCGCCTCACGCCCACGCACGACTCCTTATCGGATAATTATCATCGGCTCGTCGCGAAATAGTGATTAGTCTCAGATACTCCAATGGGATCCGATGGGTGGTTTTGGATCAACCGTTAACGATACGGTTTTCTTATCTGGTTCTGGCCATTCTTAGCCGGCAAATAAATTAATCTGAAACGGCTCTCCAGGCACTTGCGTTGATTTATAGAAGCGACGACAAGTCCTGATAGGAAACACCTTTGGAAGTCTTAGATTATCAGTTGATCGGCGATAGGGAAAGCTCTCCAACTATAAGTCAGCGCTGACCAAAAGCACAATTAACTCAGAGATGTATTAACATAGTTTATGGCCTGAGAAAATATATTGATTGGTACAATACGAAGTGGTCGGCGTAACCCAAACAATTATAATTATTTACTCATGTTTGTTTTAGTTTTATTATTGTCGATAACTTCCCATTGAGGAATCGCGATCATTTTCTGTCTGTAATCTTCGAGTGATATCACAATTGTTCAAGTGACTGGACTTTAAAGAATACAGATTGCATAAATCAAATGTTTTGTCAAATAAGCATGTAGCAGAAAATGGTGTTAAATTTAAGAATGGATGAGATTAACAGCTACGTTTTTAAACACCCTTGAAAGTAGGATCCTGTTTTAATTAAATGAATTTAAGACTTATTAACGTAAACTAGTAAAATGGAACCAAGTCTAATTTATAATTATCTGAAAACGTTATTCAACAATGCTAGAATTAGTTTTATCTGGTCTAAAAGTTAATTTAAATTGGTTTTCTAGAATTTAAATCAACATGATGATTTTATAATCATTTTATTTTAGCTGAAACTGTTGATAATATAAACTTAACGATGAAATATGGCTCAAAAATAGGGCTGTGCCCAAAGGCAGCTGAGACTCTTCACTTCAGTGATTTACCTGGCTTAATCTTGAATTTCCCTCGGCGGCAGGGGAACGATGTGAGAAAGAGAATGTGTGGACTCTGTTTTCCTTTGGAATTCGAGTAGAGTGAGGCTAGTCGAGCTGCGAGCTCAATTAGAAACTGGTTTTGAGTGCGGAGACCGCAGTCAGTGAGATCTGCGGAGCTTGGCTGTTAGTCGAGTCTCTGAGCTAAACTGAAGCTGACCGCAACGAAGGAGAAGGAAGATACGATTTTTAGCTAACAACTGACCCGATATCCGTGGTGTGCACTATGCGCAAGTCGCCGGGCAGCCTCGCCTCGGAGCCCTTTTCCAGCTCCAACTCCTCGCTGAGCAACTCCTACAGCGATGCCAGCGACTTGGCCAACTGGGAGGAGTACGTGGCCGCCGACGGAAGTCTCTTCTACGTGGAGTATCTGAGGCACGAGAAGGCCGCTGCTGGGGCGACGGAGCGACGGGTGGAGTTCATGCGCCGATCACTGCGCCTGGGAAAGAAGTCGTCGCGTCGTCAGCAGCAGCACAGCAACAGCCAGAGCCAGAGCCAGAATCAGAGTCAGAACCAGTCCCACAACCACAACCAACTGGATTCCCAGGCTGAGACGCAAGAGTTCCGATTCTCACAGTTTAAGACGGCCGCCCCCGATCCTAAGAAACTGGAGCTGGTAATCACCGCCGCGGATCGGTTTCGTTTCGGACGTCGCTCCACCGCCGTGGAGTCGATACTGGGCTTCCGGGTGCTGCCCTTCCCCGACCAGCCCGAGTGTCTGATGGTCGAGGGGTTCGTGCACGACCTCAGTGCCCTGCAGCACGGAATAAAGCGCGGAGACTGGTTCAGGTCCCTCAACGGCATCGAGCTGTATGCCAGCAATGTGGACGAGCTACTGCAGCAGTTTGTGGAACCCACACAGGTGTGTCTAGGATTCCAGTCATGCAGTTCCGGGAACGCTGCTTCCCCGGCGGATCCTTCCTTCAACTCCCAGAACGTGCCGGATGAGCAGCAGGTGTGCAAGGTGGAGAACTTTGCCGCCTTCGCTGAGAAGTTTGAGCAAATGCTTTTGCCGGAGGCGGAGACTTCTCCGGATATGCCCCTGCCCTTCGCCATGCTACTGCTACCGCCAGAATGCTATCAGCATGAGCAGCAACAGGACTCCCTCTACTATTATCCCGAGACACCGGACAACTTCCTGTTTAAGGCCCGAGGCAGCTTCCTGACCCTGCATGCCGTGCTCAGCGAACTGCACACCCACCCGCTGAGCTCTCGGCTCCTGGTGGAGCAGGTTCCCTACCACGTGAACTATCGCAGACTAAATGGTTTCTTGGTGCTCTTCGCTTACGCCGGAGCCCTGTGCAGTGCGGCTGAGTGCAGCCTGCGCTCGGATGAGCTCATTGGCTACATTCGCTTTTCCCTGCCGGGCTTGGTCCTGGAGAGCTTCAGTTCAGAGGGCGGCACTGCCTCAAGCTCCAGTCTTAAGCTCTTTCTGCGCCACTTTTGCGGGATACAGAGGACTCGCCTCATGGCCAGATGTCGGGCCGGTCACATCCGCTTCGAGGAACTCCTGGGACAGTCGCGCAGCCTGCCGCTGCCCAAAGAGGCCCAGCTGCGGATCTTCGATGCCCTGAGCGAAATGGAGGCCATGGACTATCGCAACTGGAACGACGAGCCCCTGACCACGCACCGTGAGTTCTTCATCTACGGCAGTGCCTTGTACTACGATGGCTTCCTGGTGGCCAGCCTGCTGCCTCCCGAGGTGAGGGTTAGTGTGGAGGGTTTCCTGCAATGTCGGGGAATTTTCGACCTACTGGGAGCTCCGGGTATCAGAGTTCGGGAGCTGTACGTCTGGGAGGAGATCGTCTTGCCTAGCGCCACAGGCCGTTACTTCCTCACCGTATGCACGCGGAATCACCTGAGCCTGGCCGTTATCCTGAAAATCTTTGATGCTCCCGATATGGCTCCGGATGCGGTGGTCGGACCTTCGCTCTTCTACATCGAAGAGATCCAGGAGACGCTGGATCACCTGGTGCAGTGTGGCATCGAATCGCTGGCCATGTTCTGGTCCATTTCGAACAAGAGACCCGAGGTGCTGGAAGCCACAGCGGGAGAGACCAGGGATCAGGAGAAAGAACCCAACAACAGCCGGCTGGAGTCCTTCCTAAAGCAGAAGCTAACCGTGCTCAGTCCTTCGTCTGTGGAGGAGGAGGCCCAACTGTGCTCCTCTCTGGGGGGATCTTCCATACACAGCCTGACGCCCAGCGAAGATGACTCCTCAAGGCGCCGCTTAACTCCCATCCACGGAACTGGCGACGATTCTGACAGCGGCTCCGACTGGGAGAATTTCGCTGTGCAGCATCCACTACACTACGGACTGAATCTGGGTCCCGAGAGCCACAATCAAAGCCAGATGACGGAGTCCATGTGGAAGGAGATCAACAATGTGGTGCCAGTGAAGATTTCCGCCGGTTGGAAGAACTCCGTGCTGCACTACGTCTACATTGACATTGCCAACGGCTCCCTGTTTGCTCCATTCAATGACAGTTCAGAGACTGCGTCGTCCTCGTTCCTATCCGAGATTCGGCAGGCCTGCCACATAATCCACGCCGTGCTGGCCAAGTCAAAGCACTACCGAAGGCAACTGGCGGAACCCTCGCGAGTTCAAACGAGTGCCAATGGACATGCCAGCAGCAGCCAGGCAGTGTCGCTGGTCAAGGAACACGGCATGACCCTTGAGGTGCAGTTGCAGCAGAAAGCGGAGGCCCAATCCTCAAGGAGCAGTCGGTTCGTGGTGGTCGGTCGCCTTTTTCAGTCGCCCGCCAAGGAGGTCTACGTCTGCCATCGTTCCGATGTGCCCCAGAATATCGTAGAAATGGCCTTTCGGCTTTCCTTTTTTTCCATGGGATAGAAGTTCCGTGAAGTTCTTTTTTTTTTTAATTTTTAAATAAAACTCTAGTAAATCCTTAAATTTAGAACCAAGGGAGGAGATTTTAAGAAGTGAAAACTATGCTATAAGATGTAAATATTTCCGTTACATCGCAAAGAATAAATTGGTATTTTAAACAAGAACACAAACACTGTGCGAATATGCGCTACCATTCATTCATATTTCATTTTTCATACTAGAAAAGCCATCAAAAAGTGGACACTATTTTTAGAGTTTAGTGGGAGGGTCTCCCATTCTAAAAGTAGTTCCACAAGCACTAAAAAAACACAAGACTCGCCGCCGCCGAGCAATAAATCCGCTGAACCATCTGTCATCGTTCCAACAAGCGGCTCAAGGTGGTGGTGTTCCCCAAATACTCGGTCTGTCTGCCACGATCCGCAGTTCTGTTTGGTTGTTTCATTATAAAACACATCTTAACTGCGAATAGAGGAGCTTCCTTTTGGATTTTGTGAGTAAATAAAGTCACTACGCGCTTCTATGAATCGGTGGTCAGCCAGCTGGATCTTGGGCCTTGTGGTTCTCCTTTCCGCGGCTCTTGCTCAGGCGACGGAACACCAGAGAGAACTATCTAACGTAACCAGCAGTCCTCGGGAAGAACATGGCAGTCCAAAGCTTCCCAGCGAGGTCCAAAAGGCTGTGTGCACTGTAACTGCCGGCGAAGTGAAGGCTTCCGCAGAGGCTGTCACCACAAAGACTTTAAAAGGCGTGTGCGGATCAGGTAAGTGAGATCTCTATCCTAGGCCACATTAACCTACACATTGCCTTTTCGCAGACGAAATGAACATGGCCTTTCGTAATCTGGAGAGCAAGCTGTACGAGGAGCTTCGTGTAATGAAACTTATTCTGGTCCATTTGGCCAAGTCAAGTGGCTTAAAAGTGAATACAGCGGTTCCCACCCCAGTGCCAGATCCCCCGCGACTACCACCAACCACGAATCCCTCTCCACTGCCTTTCTTTAGACCAATAGACCCAGCTCCCGGTAGTTTTCCAACTGTTGGGGAGAACGAAGTCACGACCGATCTGGGTACTAAGAAAGTACCCGTGCTGAAGGACTTGGAAACACACGGCAACTCGGATCAGGGAGCTCGGGATGACGAAGTCGACAAGTTCAACAACACCATGCTGGCCGACCAGGACGTAAAGCTATTCACCTACTATTGGAAGTTGGAAAACGTTACGCAGCGTATCAATTCCCCCAAGTTGGACACGGTCACAAGTCCAATATTTAGCATTAAGGGTAAGTGGTATTAAAGCCTTTTTTGAGAAACATTGATCAATTTACCTCCTTAACTCCTTACTTGATCTCCAATCTCAGGAAAATCTCTGCAACTCAAGTGCACCTTCCATCACATGAATCGCGAACTGTTGAACCTACAACTGGGTTACGGCGTGTTTTCTCCGGAAGACAACGATATAATGTTGGAAATGGGAGGAATCTTTCAGAAGTTCAAGTGGGCAGGGGATGTGCTGCTGAAGCATAAGATTTCCATACTCGATCAGAGCCATAGCCACCGAAGGCCGCAGGACCTTAGTTCCCAGGAGCTGGCGAAACTGGACACGGGCTTCTCCATACCGAATAGCGTCTTCCTAGACAGCAGCACGTACATCAAGCAGGACGCTCTCCTCATACAGATTCTTTTATATTTGTGAATATGACGGAACAACGTTTGCAATTAAAATGAGAGACCAAAACCGTGTGCTAATTCGTTTGTTAATCTTTACAGCTTGCTGCGTGCTCCCTTGGCCTTAATGTCTAGGAAAGGCAATGCGATGGGGTACAGCTCCTTGCACGACTTGAAGCTCACAACATCGCTAATGGGCTTGTGCCGGTCCATGTTCGTAATCTCCAATGGTTCCGCCTCGCTCGTGGCATTCTCATCCTTTTGCTGGGACACAATATGTACCGACAGAACGCGTCGCTCATTACCATCTTTTGCGATGAATTTCTAAAAGCCAAAGGTGATATCAGCCAGAAATCCTTCTAGTTGAGTTTAATATCCACCTACCTTGAAGTACTCCACAAAATCATCCTTTGTAATTTGCCGGAGAATGGCCACCTCAGCCTCTTCACGCTCAAAGTGATACGTCTGCATGGCTATTTCACCATAAAACTGGCTAAATTGCTGGAAGATGGTTTTGGGCTTTTCCAGCTTCTTCACGGCCAGTGCCTCCTTGTGCCTTTCGAACTCATCCTGGGGCATATCCTCAATTACTTGCTGCAGGTTATGCCGAATTAATATATAATTAAATCAGTTAAACAATAATAATTACCAGATACGTTTGCAAGAAGTTCTCAATACGATCCTCAATGAACGAAGGATGCTTGGCCGACTGAACAATGATGCGGATGCCATTGGCCCCGTTCACCTTGCGCACCCCACTAAAGACAATGTAGCCGAGCTGCTCCTTGGTGCGCAGACAATCGTAGCAGGGCTCGGAGAGCACCTGGGATACCAGGTTTACCATTATGTTTGTGTGATCCGTTTGTGCGCCGCATTGCAAATAGAGTTGTGTGCAGGAGCTTTTGTGGAACTCGTTCTCCTTCTCGAATAAGTAGCTGTCGCCTAAAATATTTAGTTATGGGATAAGTTTGCACACAACAAACCAATAACCAATCATAAAACTCACCCGCCAGCAGCTTATACTCCCGCTTCTTCAGCATTTGACGTGCCAGAATGGGCAGTTTGGATGCATTGGTGGCCTCCAGGCGATTGTTCACTCGCCCCGCGATATCCGTGGCCTGCTGCTTGGTCACATTGCCGAAAATAAAGCACTCCGTGTGTAGGCGCTGGAAGAACTCCTTGGCAAAGTTCAACACCCGATCGTAGGTGACGACTTCAGAGGAATACTCGTTAACATTAAGCCGTTTTAAAAGAAGTAAAAATGTGCAGTGGTTGCTTACGTTCCATGGCGTCCAAGAGCTCCACATTCGCCCAGGCATTTTCAGTTAACAACAAAGCTAAATAGTAGATGGAATGCTGATATGGTTGCTCAGCCTTAAAGTTTTTCAGTGAACGTACATACTCCTCCTTCAGAATGTCGAATCTCTTCTCGTCGATAGAGAAGTCAAAGAGGTGGTCCAACAATTTCTCCAGCAAGACTACCTGCTTGTCACTGAACCCGCGAATGGTGAACTGCAATTGAGGGGGATTTAGGAGTAATTTCTATAGCTTCGTAGACACTTACATCGATGCCACACGACTTGCCCACCACGCTGAGCTTCAGGCTGGCAAGCTCCGCGTCGTACAAGTACTCGTTGAGCTGGTCCTTCAGCAGCATCACCATCATGTGATTCAGGTTACAGTTGAGAGGGTCCAGATAGGCGATCGGATTGGACATGTCGAATGTCATGCAGGCTTTAGGCTTATTAAACTGATTGTCCTGTTTGTGCCACACCCGCAGAATGGGCGTATCCATGATAATAGCGGGGTGTTTAGGTGCATCTACGGGAACCTCGGCTATGTCAAAGTTTGTGGGAATAAAGCTATTCGGCAGTGCCAGCTTAAGGTTCTCGTTAAGTTCGCAGTTTTCCCAACTCTGCGAATGAAAAAAACATTCTCATTTTCATAAAACTATGTGGTTGTCTTGACACTTACCTGGATCGTATCCTTGCTCACCCGCTCCAAGCCATACTTTGTTTTGTAGTAGGGCTCTGCTTGGTCGCACTCCTGCTCGAAACTCTGGCTCACCATAACAATGCGGCTTTTGGAAGGCACCAGCTCGTCCAGCAGACCCTTGATCAGGTCCGGCCGCCATTCATTGCTTAGATAGGGCGCAATAAGGACCTCCTCCAAGGGGAATATTTGCATGGAGGAAACCGCGTGAGTGACCAAACTTTCGGGCTGTTCTTTCTCCTTAAACCTGAATCTCATTTCATTCAGCTTTACGCACTCGTCAAAGATCCACTTCTTGGGAGCCTCCTGACGCAGCAACCCCAGGTACTGGAAGATGATCTTCACAATGTCGTCCACATGCTCCAGTCCCTCCTGCGTCAAGTCCACCACAATGTCGAAGAAGCCAAAGCCATTCTGGGTGTTCTGATGGCCGGCCATCAGGCTGCAAAGGAAAAAGGTTTGTAACTATGGAGTGCACACGAAATCAAGGGAAATATTACTCATTGCACCAGCCCAGTCGCCGCAGCTCTGACAAGATACTACCCTTGCCCTCGTGGCCAATGAGGTGCGTCAAATAGTTGTCCGGCTGCAGGTTTAAAAATTTGTTAATCCCTCAAAACGCTATTAAAGGTACTTTGAACTTACGCCCGACTTATAGAACTCCGTTAAGTCATCGGTTGTAAAGCTTATTGTCAGCGAACGAATATCCTTAATAGGCACAATTTTCACCTTCTGACCGTAGCGATCCTCGGAGTAGGGATGCCGAGGCCAATCAGGGACCTGGACGTTCTTGTTTTCAATTTCGGAGAACTTCTCCAAGACCATTCCTTCGAGTTCGTCCAGCGACTCTTTTCCAATGACCGCCAAACACATAATGTTCGCCGAATACCACTTCTTGTGGAACTTGAGCAACTCGTCGCGCACATCGATGTTCTTGGACTTGGGTATTTCGGAGAGAGTCGTCTTGTTGCCGCTGCCAAATTTGCTGTACGCATGGTCAGGCTTGGCCAAATGCCGGCTCACCTGCTTGATGCGCCATAAGTCGCTGGGCAGGTTCTTCTCGTGCTCCGAATTTACCTTCCGATAAAAAGTCAGGTTAGTGTGAGGAGCAAACAAGTCCATAATCATTTCTTACCGCATTGATTTCACGCTCAGTGGCACTTGGCGTAAAGAGTGGCGCTATAAAGAACTGAGCGAACCGATCCAGAGCCCCGTCCAGCTTATCCGGCGCCACGTGAAAGTGGTATTTGGTCATCAGGGGATAGGTTGCGGCATTGCTGCTTCCGCCGCTCTGCGACAGGTATGTGGTATACCCATTTTCGTGCGGATACTTCTCGGTGCCCAGGAAAAGCATATGCTCGCAGAAATGTGCCAGGCCAGGCAGACTCGTGGGGTCGGACATGTGCCTGCAAGAGGGATCGTAGTTATGTGAGAGCTGACAAGGTGGCACTCCAACTCACCCCACTTGCACGGAGAGGGCAGCCGCCGAGACATCCGTGTTGGGGTCGCTGATTAGGAGAACCTTTAAGCCATTCTCCAACTGCAGGCCACGGTAATCACGGGTGTCCTGTTGCGACTTCTCGATGTTATTCAGCCTGCGAAAGATACCAGACACCGACACCGTGAGATCACCTCTGACTCATGTAGCTATGTATCTCTGAACGTTACCTCAGAATGGGCTCCTGCGTGTGGGGCTTCCGCGTTGCGGGCTTTGGCAAACTGCCCTCGGCGACCGTCATTTTGGGCTTGGTTACAGTACCGATCGATCGACGTGCTACTAAAATGCTGGACCTCACCTCACCACTTGAGCTGTGCGAAATAAGGGCGAAGAATTAGGCGTATCCGGTTGAAAATGCGTTTTTGGTTTCTGCCAACCGTCGGCTGAGAATCGCTGTTAGGGCAAAAATCGATTTTCTGCACGATAAATACATTGAGTTTCCGAGTTACAGGCAAGTGGCAAAACTCTGGTTTAACTGGCGCCCGATCTCACAGAATGTCTGAATTTGGGGGAATAATTTTGGAAGTGTAGCAGAGGTGTCCCGCGGGTATATTTTCCCGCTTTCAACCAAAAATCTATTAGGTTTGTCTAAATCGTTTCGCAACAACTACAAAGCAAAAATCATCTGTTTCGCGGCAGTATGGCTGCACTTTGCAAGAAGGTATATACTAAAATATATCACATTAAATAAAAATACCATTTATATACCTAAAATTAAAAATAGGGTTGTTGTTTTTTGTACAGAACTTAAAAATAAATGAATTTAAATCTTAAAATAATTTCGAAATATGAGAAATTGGTGGACATTATTCTTTCCGTTATAACGGGGAATTAGGTTTATTACCTCTCGATGTTCCAAAACAAAAATCGATGTATCGGAACACTTTTCCTAAACTAAAAATATCGCTTAAAAAGTTCCGCCAATTCTATTCGATATCCAGACAATCGATAGCTTTTACATTTATTGAGGAATTGCGGGCTGTAACTGCATTTTATTATTTTATTTTCTTAATTGTGCGCTGCGTAGGACAAACATTATTTTAATCCGCCGCACACCGCAGCAATGTCAATTCTTCTGAAGCCGTGAAGCAGCCAGTGCAAACCAGAAACTGTGTCGTCTTTGCTATTGTGTGGGTGCAAAAATAAATGCAAATTGTTGTAAAAATGCCGTGCTTTAGTGTGCGTGTTGATAAGTGCAATACGCAAAAGTAAGAACATTGAGGCATATAATTCGTATAATTCGCAGCAGCGGACGCTCCTCGAGGTACGTGCGAGAGATGTGTTCATATGTATCTGCTTCAATTCGACCAGCAATCAAATTAAGTTCTAATTAAATTGTTTACAACTAAAATCACAAAGGTGTATTTGTGTTTGCGTGTGCCGAAAGTGCAAGTGGAAGGCTGCTGTGCCTACATAGAGTGTAATGACGGGCTTTAATCATGCGTTTTTCAATATTTTCCCAACGACTGCGATGCGGGCCAAGTTTGCCGGAGAGGGAGAGCAAGAAGTGGGGGAACTCCAAGATCCCCACTTAGAATGCGTGTGTATGAGTGTGTGTTTGGTAACGGTGCTTGTGACCGTTTTCGCAATGGCAAGAGAAAATCAATAAAAGCTGGCAAAAATTGAAAAAAGTAGACATACGACTAATGGCGAATAAGAAGACTCAAGATTCTTCCCAGACTCGAAAGATTCCCATGTCGCATCTCTGCTAATTATGCTAATATACTGGCGTGCTCTATAAATGCCTCGACGAAACCGGAATTACTTGGCAAAGTTCGCACCTGCTTGGCATAAGAGATGGCTCACTTAGATCCTTGGATCTAAAAAATACATAATAATAAAGCTTAAGATACGAAAAAAAATAATTTGTACAATTTAAAAAATGTATAGCATACTTTGGGGCACATTTTCAATGGTTTTTTAATCAAGGGTAATTCTGAATCCCAATCCTAATCATTTTTAAAATCACATGAAAAATGTAATAATGTTCCTTTGTTTTATCGCCTCAATATCCACCAAATAATATTCAACATTATTGCTATTGATAATATGTGATTAATAAATGCGCTAGAAACCGATCTCATTAATTTGTAGGAGTCATTGCCCTTTAATGTGCGTAGCTGAAATCCCACGACTCTGATTAATTGTATGTTCCTGCTGAATAGTATATCTTGATCATCGCAGCAACGGCTGCCTGCCTCAATTGTTTTGTTATTGTTTCGGATATGAAGAAGTTCCGAAAATAGACTGCAAGCTTGCCCAGCAGATCGGACAATGGATTCGCATGCACGCAGGAAGAATCTCTGATTGCTTGTTGTGGGCTTTCGGATTGATGGCAGATATTTTTAGTGCAGTCCCCCAATTAAGTTCAATTAGAGAAAGACGTCCAAGCAAAGTCGACTTCCTGCGTAACAGGGAGGGGTCAATGAATGGCGGCGATAAGTGTAAGTGGGCCCAATAGATTTCTTAGGATAACGATACCATTATCTTATGCCTTGAGTTTCTTGATAAAAGCTCTTCTGTTTCATTGCCACGAAGTAAACATGAAGAAACGGAATTATATAGAAGACAGAAATATATATGTTTGGGTTTAGACTAGGGTCTAGACTATCAATACAACGCTCATAAATAACACATAGTTCTTATTTTTATTGTGTATTTTATTAATTATTAAATCGATCAATAGCTAAGAGTTAAGATCAAATCAAGGACTTAATGGCTCTCTTAGAGCCAACTTTATACTAAAGCCATATAAAGACTAAACGTTTAGTCTCATGAGTTGTACGGCTAAAAAGACAAAAGTAATTTTATACTTTGTTTTACTTTTCAGAAATCAAGAAAACAAGGCCGAAAATGGACAACGAACAGCCACATCAGGAGTTGGTCAAGTGCGTCCTGGTGGGTGACACGGCGGTGGGGAAGACACGACTGATCTGCGCACGGGCCTGCAACAAGCATGTCTCGCTGTCGCAGCTACTCTCCACACACGTTCCGACCGTGTGGGCGATCGATCAGTATCGCATATACAAAGATGTAAGTTTCCCCACCATTCCTGGCCGAGGCATCCCTTTAAGCCCTATTTCTTTCTAATTTTAAAGGTTCTTGAGCGATCTTGGGAGGTGGTGGATGGGGTAAATGTCTCACTTCGTCTGTGGGACACATTTGGGGACCACGACAAGGACCGTCGCTTCGCCTACGGCAGGTTTGTAATCCTCGTAACGGAATAAGTTGTGGGTAAATCTAATTTTTAACTCATCCTGACAGATCCGATGTAGTGCTGCTGTGCTTTTCTATTGCCAGTCCGATTTCCCTGCGCAACTGCAAGATGATGTGGTATCCGGAAATTCGCCGCTTTTGTCCGGATGTGCCCGTCATCCTAGTCGGCTGCAAGAACGACCTCCGCTATATGTATCGCGATGAGAATTATCTTTCGTATTTCGGCGAAAAGGGAACTTTTGTTCGGTGTGTAAGAAGCTTACAGGTTTCAGCCGGATTTTGATTATATTTCTTTGTCATTTATTTCGTTTTGAAAAAAAAACTATTTTTAGCGTTGAAAAAATGTTCCTGTTGCGTTGAGTCAACATTTTTATTTGTTTAGTAAAGGCATTGTAAAATTGCCTTTATTAAGAAAGTATTTTAAAACATCTAATTTAAATCGTAATTTGTTGTTTTAATTCAAATTTTATACCAAAAGTCAATTAGAAAATTCTTACTTATCTCTTGATTAATTTCACAGAGCTGCCCTGAAGAGCGACCTGGTGATGCCGGACGAGGCGCGGGCCGTGGCCAAGGAGCTGGGCGTGGCCTACTACGAAACGAGCGTCTTCACTTATTTCGGAGTGAACGAAGTATTCGAGAATGCCATAAGATCGGCGTTGATTGCTCGGCGACAGCAGCGTTTCTGGATGACGAACCTAAAGAAGGTGCAGAAGCCGCTGTTGCAGGCACCGTTCCGACCCCCAAAGCCGCCACCGCCAGAGGTCACCGTTATGGTGGGCCACTACCGGCAGGACATTTACAATATGTTCCTTTCGCAAGCCTACACCGATCTCGTGTTGGTCGCTGGTGCCGGCACCAAGTTTGCCGTTCACAGGTTCATGCTGGCTGCCGCCTCCAGCATCTTCCAACGCCTGCTTAGCACGGAACTGAGCGACATGGGCGGTCGGAGCAGCAGCGAATCGAGCATGGTCAGTTCCACGTTCGGAGAGGCCACCATAGCGGATTTCAACGACGACACTGAGTCCCTCATTCGCTACGAATCACGCACACAACGGTATGTGAAAGAATGACGTCTAATCTTGCCCAGCTAACCTGTATCTCTTAGTATGTGGGAGCACCTGAAGCGTCGTTCCAGCTATCAGGCACTGCCCCTGATGGAGTCCAAGCGGTCCAACGATTTGTACAGGGAGCTGCATCATCCGGTCCTGCAAAGCATCCGGCTGGTGCAGGTAGAGAATCAGCGCGGTGTGAACGGACTGCAGACCATTGTCACCCTAACCAAACTCATCTCGCCCCAGGCATTGCACCAGTGCCTAAGATTTATATACACCGGCACTATTGACAAGGATTGTAACAATCTGCAGGTGACTTTCAGAATAAGAAGAGGCTCTTCAATATTTAGAATTAAGTTCTCGGGTATTACAGGAAATTAGAGATGCTGCCGATCTCTTAGAACTGCCGCAACTGACTCAGCTACTGGCCAGGCCGCAAACCGTCATGGAGAGCTGCTCCAGTGATGAGCCCAATCCGCACATTTGTCTTGTAAGCCACGAATCTATTTTATAAATACTTGGCGGATTATTTAAAGGATTATATTGCAGCGCATCAAAGAAAGCATGGAGCGACATTGCATAGGCGACGGTTGCTTCAGCGATGTAACATTTGAGCTGGACGACGGTCTAATGAAGGTAAAGTCATCTGGAAAGCTTCTTAAACTAAGTATAAATTAAACTAAAAGATTATGATCTCTTACAGGCACACAGGGCGGTGCTGGTGGGTCGTTGTGATGTCATGCGAGCCATGTTGCTGGGCGACTTTCGGGAGGCGCATTCCAATGTGGTAAGCAGAACATTAGGAGCCTATTCGAAATCTCAAGATTAACAACCGTTGAACCCCCTTTAGATCGTATTCCCAGGTGTTACAATTTACACATTCCACAAGCTGCTGTGTTACCTGTACACTGACCAGATTCCGCCAATTTCGGCCGTCAAGTGCCTGAATCTGTTGGAGCTGGCCAATCGACTCTGCCTGCCGCGTCTCCTCAACCTGGTGGAGTGTCGCGTTATCGAAGATCTCACATTAATTTCTCAGAACGAAACCAATGAAACGGTAGATCACTGTCTAAAGCTTTTGGAGCCAGTAAAGGTAACTAAAACTATCACTAAAGATGTGAGATGTAACTAATCACAACATATATATATGCAGCTGCACAACGCACATCAATTGGCCGAGTGGTGCATGTCGTACCTGTGCGTCAATTACAACCTTATTTGTAAGTTCTCACTCAAGGGCTTGAAAGCTCTGCATCAGGATAATCAGGAGTATTTGCGGGAACACCGCTGGCCGCCGGTGTGGTATCTGAAGGACTATGATTACTATCAGCGATGTCTGAACGAACTGAACAAGGAGCTGAAGCTGAAGACCTCGCGACGAGAGTCGCCGAGCGATGACGAGGGCTGCCTGTGCTTCACGGGAGGTAAGCGTAGTGTTTCCTATGTACTTTGCTGCTCCACATCCCACCAGCACACACACTTGACATCCCAGACCCAAAACAGCTCAGGTTTTAGTTTTTTCTTTACAATTATGTATATATGCCTGCCTTGGAATAAATCCCAACTGAGCGGTTTGTATTTGTAGCTAGGTGTCTGTCTCGTTATTGTTGTTTTCCTTTCCTCCTTTTGTTTTCCTTTTCCTCATTTACAACTACAACTCCACCATCATCATAATATTAATGTCCGAAATTGGGTCAAAGTATTCTCTTGCTGGCTGTTAGGTAAATCCAAGCGCAGCAACGGAGACGGAGTGAATGGAGCCGTTGAGAACAGCAACACGGATAATCAAATCTTTAACAGTGCCGGCAACTCGATCAACCACATCGATCTGGAGGCAGATATGGACCTGAATCTCTGACACCCAGCCCTCGGGCAAGGAAGGTGCGTTTATTTGCTAACTATAAACTTTGTAGGACTAAAAATATTATGTTTCAGATCACTGCGCTTCATTGTGATCCTGCCGGTCCTGATCTGTTTCATATGTACGATTTTAAGTATTCTGATACTTTTCCAAATTCACACATAACAAACCTCAAGGATATACCATTGGGCACGGGATTGGAATCGAGCGGGGCTTCTGACATTACGCATTATCCAATGGAGCGCAAATTTGCCTTAGTGATTACTAAATACACAAGTCCAACATAGAACAAGGGAGTACATTCTGCAGTGCTTCGGATTTCTTATATTTATACGCCTGAAATATATATACATATATATATATATATGCAAGAGCATAGGACGAGCATGCTGCACATGCACCTCGGCGCTGTATTGCCTTACGATGTACCGGTGTGCATACCCATCTTCGGTTCTGTTGCGAATCCAACGGAATGTCTGTAGGTTAATAGGAATCGGCGGTAGGTGTGCACATCCCTATGTCTGTACCTTTACCTTAAACATGTATGTAATGTATATTTTTGAATTCCTACTTACTTGGAAACATTTGTCTAGCCATAGCTATAAGCAAATACTTTAACCATAAGGACGCATTTTGTACAGAATGATAGAATAAAGCAACTACGAACAAAACACAAAGGTTTAGTTTAGAATTAATAATTTTAAAATTGTATATCTATATTTTATAAAAGAACACCAACACATTTAACATAACACAATTTGCGCAAACATCTTAAAGCTCTTGGGCTGTTCTTAGGGTTTGGACGCTCGACTGCGACATAGTTCCATCCTCGACCTCGAGATTTTGCAGCATGGCAATCACTTCCTCGTCCGTGACCACTACCTCTTGCCTGTCATTGTTATTGATGAATGATATGGCATTGGCGGAACCTGGCTTTTCCGTTTCGCCACATAATTCACGCAGTTCCTTTTCGAGTTGGTCCTCATCTTGGCTCACACCTTCAACGACGGAGCTGTTGGACATGACGTCCTGGACTTCTCGATGCTGGTCCAAAGTGTCCCGCACATCGGCCAGTACCTCGTCGACATTGTCGTACTTCAGACCAGACTCCGAGAGCACTTTTTTCAGGGTATTCGACCCAATCTTGTACGCGTCCAGAACAACGCCACTGTTCTGGGCCTCGTCCACGCTGGACAGCAAGGATTCAATGTTATGCAGGGCGATACTGCGGCGCTCTAAAAAAGGAATAAAATTAAATATCTAAACATGTAGTGCTTCTGGTACTTGCCATGATTTTTTTCCAGGAGGTGCCTCTTACGGAGATATGTCTTGGCCATTTGTCGCTTGTTTTCCTTCAAGTACTGGCGCGCCTTATCGTCGTTAACCTTGATATCCTCCTCCAGGTTCTCCAACTGCTTCAGTAACTGGGCTTGGGTATTCTGTAGGTTATGGACAGCATGATCTTCTTGGCTGATGTTGAGATCCTCGCCATGTTTTTCTACATTGAAAATTGTTAAGTTATATACACATACATAGGTAGGTACGAAGTTTGAATTGAAAAAACGTACTTGGTATTTTCACTAGGTGAATTTGGCGCAATCCTTTTTCAGTTTTAAATTCCAGACCAAAGATTTGACGAGCATTTAAGGAGATCAGGCACACACTGTAGTCTTTGTCGGATTGGATACGAATATTATTAGATTGGCAAAGGGATTTAAAGGCATCAAAATGTAGGAGTTTTCCACTATTATCAGGCAGGACTGTTTTGGTTATAAGGTCGCAAGTGCTCTATAAATGCCATGAGAATATAAAGTAAAGTATATGTATCTATTTATGGACATTGTGTCATATTACGTTTAAGACATCCAGATGAATCCATTCGACAGTGGACGTCGCCTCCAGATCCTCACCCACCACACTGTGCTTGATCTTTGCCCAGCTCCAGGATAGGGGGCGTTTTACAAGGCTGTTTACCAGCCAGCCGCTCCAGGAATTCGTCGGATCGTATTCGAAATCTGCGCGAGATCGGATCAGTTTCCGTTGTTGCATCTCCGATATCACCGTGTCCAGACAGGCTGGCAGTTGCTCTCCCCGCATGAACTGCAGCTGCAGATCCCGGAGGCTGAAGACCGGTCTGCCGCAGAACTTAAGGTAGTTGGCGATAAGTTCCTTCCAGAATTTCATCTTGGCGTCATAGTCCTCTGTGCTTAGGTGGCGCGATCGGAACATGGCGAACTTCACCTGCATGACGGCGTTGTCCTTCCAGCATTGTGGAAGCCTAAATTCGCCATTTCCCGTGACGCCGTTGGAGAGGCTCATCTTATAAGTCAGGTCTTTCCCTGGAGTACGACAAATTGCGCGTCTTTTGTTGCTTGTATTTTTGTTGTTTTCATCAGCTGGGAGTCAGTGTTGAAAGGGCCTGAAATATTTCAATAGCTTGTAAACAAAATTCGAATTTGTCTGTTATTTTTATATAAAAAAGAAAGCTTTAAAACAATAAATTTCAATTTATTTCAATTTAATAAATCACTGTAAATTGAACAATTAATGTTTTTGACAATAACAACCACTTACTTAAAAATAAATATTTAACTAGTGGTGCCTTACGAAATTTTTATTGTTAAAAAGAGCACACATTTTGGATTCCTTTTATTTGTTTATTAGAAATATAATTCCAATTCTTAAGACTAAGGAATTACCTGAATTATAATTTAAACATTCCCGTTTTTCCAGTGAACGCAATTGAGCACTGCAGATATATTCGATAACTTGGATATCGATTCGATTTGTCCGCATTCCCATCCCGAATCAGCTGTTCCAAGGCTACTTCGATTAACAACTTCTGGCGAAAATTTTGTTTTGAAGTTTTTGTTGAGTGTGAGTGGAATTGGATTCTTTTCGCCTAGACTTGGAAATTGGCACCATTCCGTAGGACTCCAAGCACGAATGGAGCTGACTTGGCCGCGCAAGGATTCCCGCAGCATCGATGAGAGCAGGGCTTGACCAGCAGAAGCAGCCTCAAACGCACACCTCAGCCTCCTGAGTCACGTTCCTGGCCTTTCGCCACGGATCACCAAGCGCTCTCAACGCGATAAGATCTCTGCGTCAAAGTCTGCCCGCTGCCTCTCCGATTTCTCCGGCATATTTCTGATTGCAGCATCAGCTAGGGCAGACTTCAACGTGCGTGTGACTCTTTGGATTCTCCATTGTTCTGCTGTGGAGTGACTGCATCTTGCAAATCATCATGATGGGGGATGACGATCGGATCAGCCTGCGCAATCAGTTGGCGAGGGGTAAGTGGAGATTTCTGGTGCGTCTGTAATACAGATTTTGTATCTCTCGAAGAGTTCCATAGCTTCTAGATTTGTTGTTCTTATGAATAAAAAATGAATTAAGAATAATTATTTGCTACTAAATATTTATTTAATAGTCAAGTAAAATTGTTTAACAGAATTTAATTTAGGAAGAGTATTATTTCGTTAGCCCCATTTAATAATAAGAATATAATTGACACTATTAACTGTCACTGAACGAAATTCGCTCGAACCAACCCGAAAATGGTATATTCAGCAAATATGCCTTAATAATTGCCTAATACTTCATTATGACTGTGATCCATATACACAAAATCATGAATGATTTGACTTATGCCGCATCGTCATATTTTATGCTGTGATAAGATTTCAACAAAAAATAATAACAATAAACACATATGTACATTCAGCTCACCAAGCTATATAATCGAATCAGTAATTCTCTCGATCTCAGCTCTCTGATTTTTGGAGAGGTTTTTGGAATTTGCACAGCCCATTTCTAATCCTTATCTGGACCGCAACCACTTCAGACCTAGCACGCCCTCTGTGCCTGCAGAGAGAGTGCGAGCGGGTAGAGCGTGGAGGCGAGACGATGGTCACAGTCCGTGCATGCATGGCACGACCTATGAAGAAGCTAGGAATTTTTCCAAGAGCACCCATAGCAATATGCAAACGCAGACGGACGTAAGAGCCGCCGATCCACAAACGCCGTAGGGTTCACAGTGGGTCGACGCTTCTCTGGCAGTGTTTTTTAAATGTGTTTTCGTAATGATTAAGTTCGGTTCGACGCTTGCCGCTCATTAATACGACTCTATATGTGTGCCTTGCTTGCGCCAATGGTACGTACGCCTGTCTGGATGTATGTTAAGAGCTTATACATATGCGAAAGCCGCGACGCAGCCGCCACCGCCGCTGTCGCTGGCGCAGCGACAGTAAAATTTCATTCAAACGCGTTTCACGTCTGTTTTCGAACGGTCAACAAACGGATGGGATCGGATCGCGCGATCGCCAGTCGTCATCGCAGCTCACAATAGCGATTTAGAAACCTATGAACTAAGCAAACAGACCGCCAATGGTCCAGCAGCTCCACCACCTTTACTGCTCCCCCGCCTGTGATAAGTGCCCGTCTCCAAACTCTCGCAGTTATCTTCCTTTTCGTTAAAAAAAAAACGTAAAACCAAGAAAATGAAAGTCCCCACGCGCAGCAACTCGAAATATTCATTCAATTTGAAAATATTCAAATTGCATAACGATAAGAAAACGACAACTAGCGCCAGCACCAGTCCACCAACCTCACCTGTGATCTCAGCGAAACGGAACTCATGGCGCGCTGCGTGGCGTTCGGCTCTGGGCAGTGGTTCCAAGTCCAGGAAATCCATCCAACAGACCCCTTCCTACGTTGATCCCGATTCAATTGACGAGCTCGAGCGAAGCAGTTGCCACAGCTCCTGCTCCTCCTTGTTTCCCGCCATACAGATTCCGCAAGGCGACGAGCTCATGTGTAAGTCTTGTCGCTCGCAAAGTGTGAGCTTTTCACGACAATTTTCCATACGTTCCCTCCAAGTTTTCCTGAAAACTAGATTAGTTTGGGTTTCGTACCACTTTAGAAGAGGGAGGCGCATGCCTAAGGATAGCTATATTAAACAGATTATAACATTAATATTTTTCCAAAGCCTTATCTCTGGTTAAACAAAATTGAGAAAATAAACAAGAAACTGTCCACTTTTAAAGATTGGGATCACCGGCGTTTTTCTGGTTTTAACCATACAAAACCCATCAAGATTAAGTGTGAAATTTATGTACAAAAATAGAGTGCAAACGAAGTGAGGATGTCTGATTAGATATACGTATGTTCAGGCGAACCAGGGGACCTCGGGAAATGTTAATCGACATGTGAAGATCGAGGCTGCTCTTAGCTGGAATACCCAAGTGTAGTTAGTAATGGCGGTGAAGTGGTGCTCGCCGAATGGTCAATTCCCTGGTCAAATCGGGCAATTCTACGACACGATAAGCGACGCGCCTCGGTGGGCAGATAAGGAAGGTGTGTTTACCTCGCTCACCTGCGCACATGCGTTGGATCCCCGATACTATTTGATTCGGTTCTCCATTTCGCCAGTGTTCAGCTGTTTACGGCTAATATGTTATCCGGCAGCCAGTCAGAGTCAGTTAAAGCCATCGACGTGTCGCGCTTGGTTGTAGTGGCGGCCGCGGCGTTCCCGTAAAATGTTTCCGGTTTAGGCAATCTACATACACAGTCGCACGAGTGCTCGTAATGAGCTCCAGGCCATAGGCACATTGACAGCCATAGTCACAGCTACATCCACGTCGAGGCGAAAGCTCCGGAACTGTGAACTACACCTAAAAAATAAATACGCATCGCGGCGAGTGTAGGGGCTTACGAGTGATTACGACGAACACAGCGTGTTTTTTATGCAGTAACGGATTCTATACTCGAACGGAATAAACCAGCTCGTAGTTTCCAGCTTTCCCACCTCTGCACCTCCCAGGAGTTACATCATGCCGGAGGCGTTGCATTTTACATCGATCTTTGATCTCATAATCAAGAGCGGTGCGTTCACAGTTCACAGTTCAAACTCTGTTTAAAAGCAACTATTAACAACTAACTATAAAAGAATATTCCCTTTGTGCGCTGTTAGAGAATGCATTACTAAAGCAAAATAATATATTCAAGGGGATAAGAGTGTTCTAAGATCAATTCAACAACCTATTCAATGGCAATTCCAGCCTTATCAAACACATTTAACCAAGCTACAGAGATATTCGAAACTCGGACTCCCTGGTTTCCCTTAGCCAACATCCACTGTATATGATAAACCGATAATGTGAAGTACACGCGATACAACAAACCTTTGGCATACTATTCATATATATCTGTATTTGTGACACAGTTTGGCGCACCGATTGGCCGATTCGATCTTGACACCGTGAACATGAACATGAACCGCTTTCAAACGTATATTTAGCAGCCTGAGCGTTCGATTTCTTTACTCTGCTCTTGTAATGTTCGAAAACTTGTTGTCTGTGACGAAAGCCGCTCCAGAGGAGGTGGTTTAGTGTCGAAGTTGGAGCAGGCATGCTCGCCGAATGCAGCCCTGCCTAATAACTACATGTGCCAGAAAGAACCCTATCGAAATTTGACAGTTTTATTAGTTTTATTAGTAAAATTTATCTATTTACTTCGGTTTAGTTTTGAGGAAGATGTTTAGTTTAAAACGATGTGTTTCTTATATCTCTGATTGCCTCCCAATCAAAGGAGTGCACAGGTGTGTCATTGTCTGGTTCTGAATTTGCAAGCAATTTTCGTTATCTGATTCTATTTTAGCTAATAGCAAATCTTTGCCTCTTTCAGCAATGCCATGGTTTGGCATGGACATTGGCGGTACCCTCACGAAGCTGGTGTACTTCGAGCCCAAGGATATAACGCCCGATGAGCAGGATCGCGAGGCGGGCATTCTGCGGAATATACGGCGTTACTTGACCAAAAACTCGGCATATGGCAAAACCGGACACCGGGACACACACCTACAGGTGAGATAATGATCATGATGACCCGAAAGCAACTATAGAAATGTGGAATGTGGCTGTGCGATTTTGTAACAAAGCACGCTCTGACGCGGGGCCATTAGCATCGGGGATTATCATCTAAAATATTATCAATCCCAGCAGACGCGAGTCGCGATATTTGTGTCTCATCCTCCAGTCAGTCAACAAGCCATCTTGGGCGGGTCGGAGCGGTTCGTCTGCTGATTCCACAGTGTTTGAGTGACCTTCACTCACAAGGCACGGAGAGAAATTGAGATTCCATTCATAAATAGACATCGTTAGCGACTGTCCGCTCTGTAAACTCGACTAAACCTAAACATTATGGAATTTCGTGTTTTTATCACCGTGTTCATGCAAAATATTATTTCTGTATTTACTTTTTAAGTCAAGTGAATCACTTGAAGAGTGATCACGAATGCTCACAGATATCTAGGTCATTCGGATTCATTTTTAACAAAAACAAACTAAAACTTGAATGAAAGATGTTTTCGACAGGAGTTAGTTTACAAAGCTACGTTTATCCGTTTATTGTTATTTATTTATATATTTCCCTCGCATACTATTATTTTGTCTAATTAAATGCCAAGGGGTTAATGCCCCGCCAACAGCGCCGAGTTAGGTATTATTTAATGACGGCAAATTAACAATTTCGCACTTTTCCGGCAAACTAAGTACGTCAGTTCACACAGAACGAGGGGTTACCTGGTACCTAGACTTTGGATACATGAAATAAATAAATAAAGATATACATGCTTTACGTTGGGAAGACTTTAGGTGACGTGAACGTTGGAATTTGTACTGCCGCTTTAGTTTTTTTAATTTTATGGGACACTTGCGAGACTAATTTTTATATTACAACCGGAATTTCGTAATCCAGGCAAAAATTTAAGATTGAATTTGAAAAAGAATATGCAACAGGATATTTATTAATAATTTATATTAAATGGTTCCCCTTAAATTTCTCAATAGATGGACAACGTCGAGATCCGAAAGCGACGGGGCTCGCTGCATTTTATTCGCTTCCAGACCACCGACATGGGAAACTTCCTGTCGCTGGCCAAGCAAAAGGGCATGGCCGAGCTGGTGACCACGGTCTGTGCGACCGGCGGCGGGGCCTTTAAGTTCGAGCAGGATTTCCGCGATCAAGTCAACATGAAGCTGGCCAAATTCGATGAGCTAGACACGCTCATCAAGGGCATACTTTTTGCTGACCTGCACAATTGCACCGAGTGCTACTACTACGAAAATGCACGCGACATTCTGTAAGTGCCAGTCGCTCTATGGGAGTCTATGGATTTCTTGTCTTACCACTAGAATTTTCTCCCCCTTTCCAGGAAAAGCGAGAAAAGGGAGTTTAATTTCTCGCAACCATTTCCGTTCATTTTGGTGAATGTCGGATCCGGAGTCTCCATCCTGGCTGTCTACGGGCCCGACAACTACAAGCGCATTTCGGGCACAAGGTGAGAGGGAATCTCCTCCGGATATCGTATTTCCCTTCTTAATTACCATAATTCGGATTTTAGCTTGGGCGGCGGTACATTCCTTGGACTATGTTGTCTACTTACCGGCTGCACAACCTTCGAAGAGGCTATCCAGCTGGCCACCAAGGGGGACAATCGGAAGGTGGACAAGTTGGTTAAAGATATTTATGGCGGCGACTACAACCGCTTCGGTCTGCCGGGCGATTTGGTTGCATCAAGGTAGCAACAAAAAGCTTTAAACGAAACCAACATGCAACTTATTGTACCCTTATGCCTCTTATTTCCAGCTTTGGCCAGATGCACATCAATGACAAACGTGGATCCGTGTCACGTGAAGATTTGGCCAATGCCACCCTGGTCACCATAACGAACAATATTGGCTCCATAGCCAGGATGTGTGCGCTGAATGAGAAGATCGATAGGGTAATGTCGACAAAGTTATCATCCAGCTGTCTTTAATTAATCAGTTTCCTATTTCCCTAGGTCGTCTTTGTGGGCAACTTCCTGCGCGTTAACCCCATTTCCATGAAGCTTCTGGCCTACGCCATGGAGTTCTGGTCGAACGGCACAATGAAGGGTCTCTTCCTCGAGCACGAAGGATACTTTGGAGCCCTGGGCTGCCTTCTGCAGTTCAACGGCGAGCTGGCTGCTGCCCTTCAAGACCCAGCGGCGGACGATTGCGAGGGAGGTGTGTGCCCGGATGAAACGACGACACCTTCGCCGACGAACGAGCCGCCGGAGAAGTCGCTGGCCAGCAAACACTCCACTAGATAGTCGATGTAACCGCCACATGTTCCCGCTCCCGATTGCAGTGCACATGTACAGTAGACCTAAGATCTATGATCTAATGATCCTTTGCAATTCATCTCTCCGGTATTTATCGTACTCCTATTTCTCGGCTTTAATTGTTAACCCTGAGAACGCACAAATTGTAAATGCATGAAGAAATCACTGAATGGAAAGAGTGCCTGGTGTGCAACGAATTTCTTGGCCCGACCACAGTTATGTCCTATGTTCGTGTTATTACCTCCACGTAACTTTCGGTAGTTTTAGATTCTTTTCTACAGTGATAAGTCGGATAGCTCGCGGAAAAGTATTACAAGTACTTGACTATGGAACCGCACAAAGACAGCTCTAACTAAGCGCCCATGTGTCCTAGCGACAATATATTCATGCATATACGTCTAAGTTTCTGTTTAAGTGGATGTGTTTTAAAGTTTCATTTTCTTAGCGAATAAGTTTGTGGTCATATGTTATGATATTGGATCCAATTTGTCGGCAGGTCAATAAAACAAATTGTTTAAAACAAAGCTGCGGTCCTTTCCAACATTATTTAGTTCAGTTTATGGCCATATTCCTTCTTGATTAAATGTCTAAAATCAAAAGAAAAATGAATAAAAATAATATGGAGTGCCAAATGTTGGGCCAAGCTTAATCTAGATTATATTCCAAATAGTTCCATTCTTCAATTTAGAGCTAAACTTAGGTTCTATATCGTAGGAACTCAACACCGACGTCGCATTCCGTCCGAGACACTTGGCATTGAACTGCCAATGATGCTATAATCCCTACGAATGCCACAACTGGCCTTGAAGTCGAACACTCGCAGATTGTGGTCGGTGGCCACGAACATATATTGGCTATCACAGGATAAACTATAGACGGGCGAGAAGCCATTGTGCTGGCGTGTCCGCCCGGGAAAGTACAACTGTACATATTTTGGCATTCTTATATCGTAGAGATTGACCCGAGCGTGTCGGGAACTGCCGACCAGCACCGCGTACAGTCCATCGTGCTCTAGGCAGTAGAAGGACGAGTCGAATGGATCCTCCCAGATGGCAACGTCGCGATCTATGCGACGGTCAAACATGCGAAAAGAGGTGTCGAAATTGGCTGTGTAGATCACCTGATCATCTTTCATTTTTAGATCGTATATGGATTTTGTTGTCGAGTTAAGGACCAGCTCCTCGCCACTGCACAATATAGGAGTAGAGAAAATTAGACCCTACTCCAGAGACGTATGCCGTTCTAGGGTAAATGTTACCTTTCCACGTGAATGGCCCTTAGGGCTCGACCGTCGTTGTCCGTATAAAGGCCTCCATATAGCCACTGGCCATCAGGGCTTAGTTGCAGGGACTTGAAGGCGTGCGGCAGCTTTGTCACCATATCGAAGTGCGTCAGACCAAACTCCTGGGATCGTTGCCACAGCTTGGAGCAATGGTCGGTGCTGGTTGCATATAGATCCTGGACAAAGTCTACGCAAAACAGATATTCGTTGGCCGGATGCATGCGCTGCTCCGTAATGCCCTCCGGGTCGTGGTGAAAGCACGATCCGCACACCCGTCCCGCGAAAATTGTGTTTTTCTTCTTGACAAAGTGGGAGATGTCGCTGTTGGTGGACGTACTGATCTCCTCCTCAAACCGGCGTTGGAGTATGTCGCAGCTGGATCGGCGGTACTTGCGCAGATAGCCGGCATGCGTGATATACAGGGCGTCATGCTCGAGGCACAATTTGGTGGGGAACATTTGGGCATGGTGGAAGTAGGGGCGCTCCAAGTAGGTGCCGCTCACCCAGTTCTTGGACACCTGGATTCGCTCGTAGTTCGTGAGGCGCTTGCGGTTCCTGTGGGCCGGAATTTATAAGGACATCAGTGTTGACATTAAATATGTTCCATGGACTCACCTCTTCTCAATACTGGGCCTATCCCGGTTGCCGCAGAGCAACAGATCCAAGGAGTGCGGGTAGAAAATATATTTGTCTATTATGTCTTCCAGGTAACGGCTGGCGAGGCACAGGCACAGCAGATCTCCTTCCGAGCAGTACCTAAATACCAGCAGGAGGCAGTCCACGTTCAGATCGGTCAGCCCCAGGCGGGTGTCGTGCATCTTTTGTTAAATAATTAATTTTCTTTTTTAAGTAATCGCATTTTAATTCGGTATTTTTTCTGAAGATGGTATATGTAATATCACAACACATTTTGTTGCCCAAATATCGGAATTGCGATAGTTAAAAATTAGCTTTTTCCTCATGAGAGACTTTCGATATTTTCCTATCGATTAATAAACTTCCGCTTGGCGGCTTTTGCAAAACTTTTGTCCGTTAAATTTGAAGAGGGAAGGGGAGTGTTTAAATTTAAATTTTTTCTCATTCAGATTCGAGAAAGAATACAGATTATTCTATCCTGAGGCACAGATGGGTTCCGAATATCAGATAAAGAACATATGTTCGTTCGAGTATGTATTCACGTGAATCACTTCCAAAGAAGCTAACGCAAAATGACCCGGAATTGTGAAATGTTAGTGCTTTCCGCTCTTCTAGTGATGTACTTATAATCAGACTGAATGATTCAAAAGAAAAAGAAACAAAGAAGCATACAATTTGTTAATATAACTTATCTTCTTTTAAGCTGAAATCCAGTGTACAAACAAGAACTTTGCTGAACTGACATTTTACATTACTAATTATATCAGACACGATTTTTCTTTTTTTTTTTATTGGGGCTAACTTGGATGGTATTACAGTGGATTTTGAGTGTCAGTATCAGGATCGTATGTGTGGATTTCACTATTCACATGGTTTTTCCGGATCTCTGCCCTGCATGCACTCTATCATCTTCCCTCCGGCACACGGATTATCTGGAGATAAACCCTTGGCGGCGGCAACCTGCGCCTCAATGGTACTATAGATGGTGGCTACGCCACCCGACGGCCCCACCATGCCTACAATTAGGATTCCACCAGCCTGTCCCGCTGGTGGCGCCGCCGACGCCTGCTTGGCAGGGTCTTCTTGGCAGTCCGGTGAGCACTGCTGGACGGAATCCTCTGGGGCAGCGCACGCCTTGCTGGGATGCGGACCAATGTAGAATGGATTGAATGGTACGTCATCGGAATCATACATGTTGCTGGAGGGAATGGGCGGCTCCGGATACCACTGATCGGTTAGCGGCAAAAACAGCCTGAAAAATTTGGAATTTATGTTGTTTCCTGAACTGTTGTCCCTAAAGTTAGCCCCAAAACTGAACAAAACTGTCCAGGGCTAAGTATAGGCTCATAGAGGTCCATTCCAAAGCCTGCTATAAAGCATGAAACTCTTATAAAATTTGTGCAATCTTATGACATGGTTTTACTTTTGATTTAATTGCATTTATTTTAGGGGTCATACAATTTTAAAAACTTATATTAGAAATCTTTTAAATCTTTATCAAAAACTCAATAACTGACGTGGACAAGAATCTAACAAATTCGTTGTTTAAAGCTCCTAGCAAAACACGTAAAATAATAAGTATATAAGATAAGATTTGATTTTGTTTTACTTTATTGGGGCTAACTTTGATGGTATTACTGCGGAGTTGAAGTGTCAGTGTCAGGATCAGATTGGATGGTCACATGGTTTCTCCTCGCATGCACTTTATCATTTTCCCCCCAGCACACGAAGTATCTGGAGATGAATCATTGGCCGGTACCTGGAGTGCAGAGTCCTCCTGAGCATCCCGGCAGCACTGCTGGCCGGGGACACCAGGTTCAGCGCATGCCTCGCACGGATGCAAACCGGTCTTTTGTCCGATTTGCGCATGTTGCTAAAGCGGATGAAGGCTCTGGAAAACAGTGAACGGCTAACAGCAAAACACGGACGGAAAATTTTTGAATTTATGTTCTTGGTTTCCTGAATGGATGCCCCCAAATTGAAACAAACTGTCAGTCGAAAGCATTCTTTGGATGATGTGGATAAATTTTATTTTTAAAGCCACAAGAAAGCTGACGCAAAAACCAAAATCGGAAATTTAAATTAGAAGTTAGCGCCGCGATCTTATCTGCAAAGCTCTTTTGGAAGTCTACTATTAGAGCTTGAGGCCCATTAAAGATTAACCATTTCACACAAAATGGCAAAGACCTAAAAGGAGAATTCATGGAAAAATGATAAATGCCTGCTGTAGAATTCAAGTTGTAAAGACTAGACTTCAGGGAACCTAAAGTGGTATGTATGAAAATAGACAAAACAAATGCTGTTGGAGAATAAATAGTTTCAGAAGATGAGAGAACATTTCACAAACTTGCAAAGATTGATATAAGTCCACGACTGAAATACGCGGGAATAAATAGACAGGAACTGCACATTTTTTGGGGACACAGAAGTCGAAAATATACCGAGTACATTTCTACGTGGGATACAAATGCGTACATCCACGTACTTACATACACGATAGCAACAATTTAAAGTTATTTAGAGCACTGTTTCCGCAATTAGGCATGAAGCTACCGAGAGATTTTTGCGCTAAATACCTTAACTGAACATTTGATTGACTCGAAATGGCGCACAAAGCTGTCTGATCTGTCTAAAGAACTGCATCTATATATACGCACTGTGGAAAACTACATAATCATTGGAAGATTTATTTTAATCATACATCTTGAGTGAGTCAACCTGCATTTGTTTGCAAAAGGCTGACATAAATAAATAAACAGTAGATTAGCATAGTATAGTAAACAATTCTGATTACAATAATTTCTCCGCTCATAATCGGTCTATATTATAGATAAGACAGACCTCAGACCGGAAAAATAAATGGTTAATGAAAACAACGAAAACCTGCAGAGTGTCTATCTAACAAAGAAAAGTGTAACGGCTATATTTTTGGGTCAGGGAAAGTAGCGTAGCTGTCACAGTTCAGCTCTAGTTTATGGTTAAAGGTTTTAGAACCTTAAAAGTGAATTTCAGCTAACCTACATAGCTCTCTAAGTACTTTTCCCCCAACCATGTTATCTTGGTACTTTCCATTTAACAGACATTAGTTCGCTTTATGACCTTTACTAGGGGATTGTTAGGAAATTTGTACAGTACTTTCCTCTGTGGTGTCAAAAATCAGATGGTATATTCTATTGGGGAAAGAATCGTGACTTTCATATTAGTTAAGAAAGAACGCGTATTTTCTGGATGGTTCGCTTGGAACGCCCGTTGAAACTCTTATCAAACTTGCACATGACAATGGCTTTTGCCATTTGAATTCTTTTATGGAATAGGTTAGGGGTGTCGACTTGCCAAACACTCTTCTAGCATGTTAAATTGGTAAAAAATAATAATGAGGAATATTTCAAAGTAAGATTGAGTGATGCCAGCGGAAACCGTACTATTTTAAGGATGGAAATTTCATTCGGTCTAGTTTCAAAGAAAATTAAAGTGGTGAGGCCCTCTCTTCGAGCCTCCAATTAGAGCTATGGTCCCTTTTGGTCAAAATTATGAATTAAATAAATATACAAAAGGGAATTCTTCTTATACAGTTTCCAAAATCGTAAAAGCAACTCAGCTTTTTTTTAAATATTTCTTAAGCTTAATAAACTAAAGATTCAAATAAAATAATTTCACAACACTATGAAAAATATAAGATTCTGTTCACTAAAGTTGAACATTATAAAGCGGAAAATCACACAAATAAATATTTAAGAAAATTCCACAACAATATAAGTTTCTATGGGTATTTTCCAGTCGGCGCTGGATCGATCTCCAGCACCATATCGGGGGAAAAAGTTCATGCGTGGCAATGGAGCTCCAAAAAATTGATAGTCACAATCTGAAGGTGACGTCGCCGTCAGCAGTTTTTCGCGTTTTGCGCAGTTCTCGGTTCTACCCATCGGATATTTCATAATCTGAACAAAGTGCTCGCTTGGCCACAGGTAGAAATGCTCACCAACACACCCGAAAATCGGGGTGGCATACATGCGAAAGCCCTCGCCTCGTCACGTCGCCACATCAGATGACAGTGGTGGTGTTTGGGACCCGACCGTCCTAACTCTCCTCCTCTGTTCGCAATAATACTTATTAGCTTACTGTTGTTTTTGGGGGAGCAAAGTCACAAGTATTTCCGCAACGAAAGTCACGTTCGCCAACCTGATAGGTTGCAGTCACTGTTGTCATTATCAACAAGTGGGGGAGCATCTGCAAAGTAATTAGGAATCGCTCGGCCGAGAGGAGCTCTAAAAATATTCTCTTATTGCTGAAAGAAGTCTTTTGATTTTTCGCGAACTGCTAATTTATTACCTTAGATTAGCATTGAGCACAGCAAAAACTTTGTTTTCCTGAGTGGATCCGATCAAAATATTTTTCTCATCTTACTAAAATGTTATATTTTGATTTTAGTAAACAACAGTGACGCATTCAGACTTAAAAAATTGTTTTTTCCACTGACTCATTCTTGTTTTCGACTTGTGAAGCTCTCTAGTTCCATGAAATTTGATTACAATATTCAGATTCTGAATTTCAGAACCTGCCAACAGTTAATGCTGAAATCATGAGAACAGTCTGATTATCACATCTTTTTAGAAGACCAAAAACATACCTACTAAAAAATAATAATTTAAAACAATTCCTAAATATTAAAACATTGCTATGAAAATTAATTGAAATTAATTGAAATACTTGAGATTAATTATTCTTTTCGATAAAAAACTCATTTCCCAATAACTAAAAAGGGTTTTGTTAACTTTTTGAAAGATCTTCAAAGGCTTCTAAATCCCCCAAAAGAAAAAAACATTAGTTATTATTATAATTCTTGGTGAGATCAAATTTCAATGTATTATGTTTTTTTTTGTTTTCTTTTTCTCGATTTTCTCTTACAAGATTTTCATATAGTAGACGAAGCGTAATACAGAAGTATTAAATAATAAATAACAATTTGCATTTGTTGCATTTTTTAACATGGAAACTAATGTGTTGTTTTAGAGCCCAAAAACAAATCAGGGCGACTGTCCTTTTTGATCAAGATCAACAGTTTGCAAAAAAATTAAAAAATGTTACAATGTATTGTACATAGGTAGGTGTTTTTTATATATAGGAAGAATTGTTTGCAGAGGAGGCTGCGCAGGGCGGCGCGATTCTTGAACGGATCGTGGCCGCATAGCGCAATTGGAAGGCAGTGAGTTCTCGTGTGTGAGTGTGTGTTTGTGGGTTGGCTTAAAGAAAGTGTGTAAGCGAGGCTTTAAGTCTTTGTTTGGCAGTACCACCTGCAGGAAGACGACGTGGAACGCAGTCGAAGACGGCGCGCGCCCTAAGAGGCCCAGGATGTATTCACAGTGGCATATCGCCTGATATGTCCATTATCCTGGCGGCTAACCAAAGCCGGCGGTAAGCCGGAGTAGCAGCCGACGCGCCAGCGTGTCCCAGAAAGCAACCCGTGGGTGACTTTGTATAGCTTCGATCAGCCCATTTCCACATCCGTATCGGCTACGGGTTCCGTGGGCATGGCATTGGCGTTCTGCGCCATCTGGAGTGTGGTTCGCGTGTAGTCTAAGGGCTCCACGCCGATATCCTCATACTCGTGCTTGTCTCCCAACGGACAGGGTCCGCCCTCGTCCTCATCAATCGCATCGGTGGCTGTGCCCTCGCTCTCCTCCTCCGCATCGCTCCAATCCTCGGCCACCTCCACGTTGACGGGCAGGTACATGTGGAAGGGGCGCTGTTCACGCAGCCACGGCGTCAGGAAGATATGGCTAGCGGTCATCCGTTCCGTGTAATCCTTTCTCAGCAACGATAGCAAAAGCCAGCGGACCGATCTCGAGAGCGTCATTGGAATCTGGACGTTCCCGTGTCGGATCACCGTGATTAGGTTGCAGTTAGCCTTCTCGTAGAACGGGTACTGACCCACCAGCATTGTGTACAGGATCACGCCCAGCGACCACATGTCCGCCGGTTTGCCCTTGTACGTTGGCTGGGGACAAAGGAGCTCCGGGGCGGTGTAAAGAGGGCAGCCAATCTTGTCACTCAGCGTATCATCTTCGCCGTCTAGGATCATAGAGCCCTCAAGCGACTCGTATTGCAGTTTGGTTCTGTAAGCGAGAAAAAATAGAGACGTCATTTTAAGAGCCTTTTTTCAAGAAGATTGCAAAGATTGCAAACATACATATCTACAAAGTGTGATTACTCTGACATTCAGATAGAAAATGAGGCAATAAATATGACTTTTCTCTCCCAAAGACTGGTACATATTAAAGCCATTATTACCAGCCATTATTCTGATCGCAGACTGTACCCCCGCCAAAACATTGAAGCTCTATATCATGTGCAATCCCTTGGGGCCTTGCGTAACCCCCGATTTTGTTGGGCCATTAGCTGTAGCGCAATATCGAAGAGACTTGAATCGATCGGATACGGCGCAGCAGTGGCACCAGTGTCAGTGGTAGTTGTAGTTGGCGTTGGCGTTTTGACAAGTCAAAAGGCGAAATCGAACTCGGCCGAGAGAGAGACAGAGGGAGAGGAGAGCATTGTCAGTTTGGTGACGAAAGCGCAGCTTGCGACCCCCGACACCCATGAGCGAGTGCCTCCTCCGCCTCTCCCACTCCCGTACTCCCTCACTCCGCCACTCCACTCCACTCCATTGACATTGGCCCACATTCGAATGCAAAAAGTAACAAAACAAAAAAACGGCAGCAAACACGGCGAATAGAGCCGAAAGAGAGCCAGAGCTAGAGCCAGCCGTCAGCTGTGAGTGAGTGAGTGAGTGAAGAGTGATGTGACGTATCGCAACTTGTTGCTGCAACGGCGCTTCTGCTGGGATCCAACCACCAATCTTGGCGGCACAATGGCAAACCAGCGAGAGATACACAAGCACACGGCCGCCAGCCATGGTATCGTATCCAAACATCCAAAGAGCCAAACACACAAAGCGGACCAAAAAAACCTCGAGCTGACCCTGAACAAAAAAACAAGCTTTGAAAACGCGCCTCTCCTCGTCACAAATTACACGGCACTCACTGCTAAAAAAAACTTGGAGCATTTCGATCATAAGGTCAGAATCACATATTGATTTGGCATATCTTTCAAAAGTGTGAACTTTTAAGATCAAGGTTTATTTATGAGTAGTTTTTATGATACCTTTTCTTGTTAAAATGAAAACAGCTATTATTACATTTAACATCAAGATCAAGGTAAATTATTATTATTAAAATAGGGTTTATTAAAGGATCAAAAAATGTATTAAGATAAGAGATATTTAATATTTTTAAAGGATTATTTTTTTCAGATATCGTACAAATTAAATAAACTGCAATTCTTTCTGAGCATGGATAATCATGATAAAAAATATATTTCTGTGCAAAGTATCCAAGTGCAGAAGTGAAGAAGTTGGAGATTGGGAGTTGTTACAGCCGGTGACCTCGATGGGTCTCCAGAGAGGGACTTTGAAGAGCGTAGAGTCTTGGGGGCGGAATCCCTCTCTCGCTCTCTCTCGGTGGCACAAATTGAACGTACGATAGAGGTTAACAAAATCAGAAACGAAAATACGGAAAACCGGCGGTGGCAGCGCCGACTAAGTGTTCAAACACCTTGAAGCGTTTTAAATAAAAGTATGACTACCGATTTACATGCATAAATAAATACGCTCTCGTCTGCATGTGTGTATATAGGCGCAGGCATATGTATATATATATTTTTATGAGGTAAAAATACAGAAGATCAGAGTCAGGGCCACTAACCGCAGTGCGACCTTAAAGATTTCGGCTCGTCGCTTGGTTGTGCGTGCGTGTGTGCGATACTTCGGATATGGATACACACAATGTACACAAAGTACATAGTATAGTTATAGTATCTTTCGAATGGAAACAAGCGTTAATATTCGCATTGAAAACACTTGTTGTTTATTCCTTTTTCGCCAAGGTGAGAGAGCGCTATAATAGACAGAGCAGAGATCTGTTGTTGCTGCTGTGCGTCTCTGGTCTGTTCCTTCCGCTGTTATTTTTGCACTTGGCTGAGAACGAGAATGATGAAAAATCAGCAGATATTGCGCTAATTGTAAGCCCATACGGAATCGAACAATTGTTCACGTCATTCCCTGCTGATGTCAGTGGTAAAGTCGCTGTGATGATAATCAGAGCGGCAGAGCGTGTTTATTTGCATATGCGAAAAAAATATACATATTCGATGGCGAGAGTATTGAAAAGAACGCCAAGAAGCAATGTGAGGGGGTAAAGCCCAATATTTCGTCAGCCACTGTAATACACATGCAGCAAAACGACCACGTTGCTCTCTCTCACACACACGTGTACATTTGTATGCTCAACCCAAGAGAACCCGTAGTAGGTGGCCTCCGCCTAAGTTAGCAACCTCCCCACAGCCCCACCGGACAATTGCACATGCCGTATTGTACAATTCTTAAAATGTGGCAATGCTTCCAAAAATGTGAAGAAAAACAATGAAGGTGGGCCAACATTTTGGACACCACTGTGGCACATTGGCCCTTGTGTGAATAAGCTTCGTGACTGGGCACAGTCGAGGTCAAAAAACTACGTTTGTGTTATCATCTGTTTTTTATATTATTTGCCAGAAAGTAAGTATTATTCACTCCATAATTTCAAAAGCTTTGAAATATCTACAATATGTAAAATAATGATGAAAATATTTAATTAGCCAAAGCAATTATGACAACAAATTTCTTATCTAGGTGAAAATGTATTTTTAAATTCTACGGTTTAAATTACCGTAACAATCTTTGTTTCGATATTCAAAAGGATTATTTTTTACATTCGAATTTTGGAAAATTAATAACAATCCTAAAATAAATATTAATTTTAGTTCTGTATTTTTAGAAATAAAGTAAGGGAATCTGAATAATTTTTATTATATTAAATAGCAAATTAAGATCATTCAAAAACATTTTTAACGACTTTCGGAACTACTTTTTGGACCAATTCTGTCTCACACAAACATTCATACATACGCAAAATAGCCGCGTGCATGTGGCTGGTCGGTATAATTGTTTTTGTTGGCCTATTGGTGATTCGATTGCAACACTTGTTAAATGTTCAATGTTACCCACAACTACAACAACAACAACATAGGCCAATAACAAGAGCAACAATTGTGGCACCACCAAACACACACACAAGCACACACGGCAAACACAAACAAGATCTCTCGCTCATAACGAGTTTTTATCGAATTGCAAAATAAAGCGACCAAAAGTCAGAGACATGTATGCAATTGAGCTGGTTGCTTTTCGGTATAGCGATGTAGGGGGATTTTGAAGGTGTCGCCACGATCGCCACACAACTCACCTGGCCTCGTCGATGAAGTAGAACCGCTTGAGCTTGAGGTCTCGCAGGATAATCCCGTTGCGATGGCACACCTGGACGGTCTGACAGATCTGATGGAAGATCGCTCGCGCCTCGGCCTCACACAGTCGCTTCTCGTGCCGGATATAGGTGTGCAGGTTCTCGTAGACGCCGCTCAGGCCCCCGGTAGCATCCCGCTCCTGCGGTACCGGAGCTATTAGGATGTAGGTGCGATCCTTGGACAGCGGGACGATGTCGTGGACGGGCCGGATCAGCGGATGGCCGTAGATGGTGCTTCTGCGGAGTTCCTCGTCCTGCTGCTGCAGCTGGAAGTAAGCACGCTGCACCTTGTGCAGGGGCTCGTTGACGATCCGGCAGAGGAACTGCTCCCCGGTGAAAACGTCCACGCAGCGCAGGTTTGAGGCGGTGAGATCGACGAGGTGGCGATAGGAGGCGGGCGTCTTGGCGGCCACGGCGGCCGAGATGTGACTAGGCTGGGCACTGATCAGATACCGCTGTTGGATCAGCTTCACGGGCTGCTGGTCCGTGGGCTCCGCCGCGATGCCCAGGGCCAGGAGTTCGCATGCGCCATTGGGGGTCATCAGCTTCTCCCGGATCGTCTGCAGCATCTTGGCGTTGGGAAAATTCTCCTTCTTGGGGGTGAACAGGCCGGATCCCGATGGTACTCCGTCCTCCTGGCTGGAACTCATGCTGCTGCTGGATGCGGGCGAGGCTGGTGATGTATAGTTTACTACTTTGTTGGCCGCCGCCACCGACGCCAACGCCGTACTGTTGTTTTGGCCGCTACTGTTATCCATGCTTGCTTGTTTACCACTTAACTTTATCACAGTTCTTGCTCTCGCTTCTCCTTCTTCTTTTTCGTCGACGATCTGTGCTGCTTCTTGCTGCTTAGCTGTACTTCACGATTTCTTGTCCACCGCGTTTGTTAATTGTTTTGACATTTAGCGACGCGCCGTTAGCGAGCGACTATTTGAATTCGTTATTGAGCGTACTCCAACGCGGGGAACTGATAATGTTGTCGAAACGAAATGCGAAAGCGCGTTATTTCTCAGCGATTTTAAAACAAATCGAAAACGCGCCCGACTTCTTCGCAGTTTGAATTTCGACTGTGCCGATGACTCGCTGCTTCGTGTCGTTGTCGCTATCGTTGAGCAGCGCTGGTGGAAGCGGAAAGCAGAGAACCAATCGCCGCTCTCTCTCACTCGCATTACTTCTCTGTCGCTCTCTCTCTCCCGCACAAGGTTGAGCGCGCATGTGTTAGTGAGCATGTGCACGGCGCAGAGAGAGAGCATCGTTATTTTTGAAAACAATTGCGCTGAACGCTGAAATTCCGACTTTGCCTTGCCATGTGGATTCTCTCAAACACACACACACGCATGCGTCGGGGTTTGCGACGAGAAACGAGACGTTGGATTTGAATGCCCGCGATAACTCTTATTTCGAATATTATCTTTACAGCAACCCTTAAAATTGAATATGATTTTACATAACAAATAATTCCTGAGCACAAAATTAGAAAGAGGGAAAGTAAACACTATGAACTTGATTTACACAGATCCAAGCTGCGTCTTTATATTTTCAATATCTAGCCGATCTGGTGACAGAGAATTCAATGTGATATTTTCAAAATACGGTTCTTTTTTGGGAGCTTAGGTTGTTTCGTGAATACATTATGAAAGGTTCTTTCAAATTATTAAAAATTTATAAAAACTATTGTTTGTTTCAGTCCTTAAGAATGTATATTTAATTTTAGAATTAATTATAATTTTAAAACGATTTTATAAAAGCAAATAAATGTTTATTAATATATAGCATATATATTTTTGTGCTCGTAAATTTTTTTAAAAATATCTTATTGTTTAAAAATACATAAATATTCGTAAAATTTTTTTTCAATCTCATTGAGTTTAAAAGTTTAAGGTTTAATCTTAAAATATTTTATTAGGCACGATTTGACTTTAACAGCGACTCTGAAGTGAAGGGATCTTGCCGTATGAGGATTAGTTCCTGGATTTCAACTACTGTCTATTTGATTAAATCTATTATTTCAAGTTTTGGAGATACAGTCTATTCAAATTACAAGGATTTGCTTAATTTCATCTTTGATTCATCAAATCGATCTTAAAATTTTTCCCTGTGCGAGATCATTACTCACTCGTACGTGAGTGCTTGTCTGTATTGGTATTCGTGTTTGCAGTGCAGACGATTTCATGATTTTTGCAGCTGTCCCTAAACGAGGATCACTGGGCTACGCAGGAATTACGACAGCGACAGAAGGTAGTGATCAGAAGATCTTCGAGGAGCAGGAGCAGGAGCAGGTAAGAACCACTGAGCGGGCATTATGTCGCAGGTAGATTTCTATGTCAGCTGCACTATTCCAACCCCTAAGCACCATGTAGTGCACCGATGCAGGGCTGTACATGCGCTGCAGTTGCATTTGCAGCTGGCGCAAGGTGATTTTCCCACTAAAGACATCCGTCTCGACACAGATGCGGTCAAAATAATAGAAATACAGTACCAACTTCTTGAAACTGTACATGACTTAGGTTTAGATTTCTTTAAGGACACTTCTTTCAAGTTTTCCTGACCATAATTTTACCTACAAATCAAAAATATGTCTATCTTAGAGTTTCTTAAACTATTGGGGCAAATATATGAAATTTGGCATTAAATTATAAATACAATAGCTCAGTGACCCTAAAGTACATAAAATCAAAAGTTTTAAGCCAGCCATTTAACTTGTAGATAAAGAATATCATATTGGTTAGGGAGCTAAAATTTTAACCGCAGCTGTACATTATTTTTGGGCGCTTTTCTCTGAGCTCCCGATTGAATTTTTCGTAATGTAACGCTCATTTTGAAACGCAACGTCTGTTTCCATTTCTCCTGCTTCTTCTTCTCCTTATTTGCCCAAAGCAGCCGATAAATACGACTCAAAAATCGCGAACAACGGAACCGAAAGAGAGGTAACAGAACGAAAACGTTGTCTCGCTCTCCTTCTCCGTCCTTCCCTTTCCACGCTTTCGCATCTGTTTCTCATAAATGTAGATGTGAAGATTTAAATGAGGAAATATACTGGTACCGTGTCCCAAATCTGTCCAAAGAGGGCGCTCAATTTCGGGGGTGGCGATTTTATATTGATATTAAATAATTCGACAGAAGTGTACTATGCATATGACACATTCTATACACTCTGATTTGTTCTGATTAGTGCATTTATTTATATTTATACATACATACATATATGTATTTTCTAGAAATAATCACTAGCAGTAATCATATAAAAATGTTCTACTTTGAACGCTTTGTATAATGTACATAATTTTTTCACAAAATCACTTTTGAGTTTCATCATATATTGAAATCACGATTTTCTTTTTCATTATAATGAAATTACTCACATTCATTCTTTAATAATAAATATACATATATGTATGAAATGTATTTAGTTATTTTTAAAATACGTAGGGACCATTCGGGAGCAATTAATTTAGATAGAATAAATGATTTGAAAACGGATAATATTTGTAATATACCTATCTATATCCCATTGATTACTTTTTTGTTAAATCTTAATTTAAGTTTCGCTGTGGAGCCGCCCCTATAACCCACTGTGCCGCCGAGCTCCACCAAGAAAACGTTACATTTTAAATTTTGAATTCGAAAACAGACGTTAAACTGGTGCTGCGACAGAAACAAAGTCGGATGAGTTCTTCTCTGAAAGCCGTTGTGGCTTTTTCTGCGCACGAGACGTTCGATAAAATTTCAGCACAAATTTTTGTTGTTGCCAAGCCACTGGCGATGGCATGAAATCTAGATTTCTCTGTGGCCAAAGTGGTTAACTGAATGCGTCATCATCGGCTGCGTCATCAAATGCGGGATGACGATTCCTACTTGGATTCCCCTTCCTGATTCCCCCACCTTCAGAGGGAACGACATTCCCCCGAAACAGACACACAAAAAACACGACGCACACCTCGTCTGGTAAGTAAATATGTTTGTATAACTTGTGTATCTGACGGGTTGGTGGAGTTTTATATGCGCTCAGTGCAAAGTTTCAGATTCGCACGAAATTATGGTGAAGTTCTCGAAGTGAAATGGTGATTGGATGGGAAATGCACGATGCAAGGCCATGCAATGACTGCGGGAAAAGTGAATGTAGATTAAACCGATGAACCCGATAAGCAATTACACCTGCATGCGAATTTTTGAAACCAGGGAGAGACAAAATGCAAAATAATAAAGATAATAATATTATTATTAGTTTTATAATAAATAAATAAAGCAAAATTAAGCCCTAAGATACTCATGTTTTTTTATATTTCACCAGAAAACAAGCATCTAGCTAAGCCTTAAAAGTTTCGTAACTTGAATGTCGATTATCACACATAAATCCTAAAAAATATATAATATTTAAAGCAAATATTATATTCATAAGTATAAAAATATTTTTTTCAATACATTATAGATATTGTATATTATATTAAATTATGGATACCTTGTCTATTTACATAAATTCATAAACGAAGTATACTAAAATTAACAGTAAAGTATATTTACCAGAGTTCAGGTTATGGAAGTTATACAAAGCTCTGTGGTGTTTTGATCTCTATGAAATTTGTTGGATTCGGTGTAAATACGAACGGTAAATCGAACTAAGGCATCACAGAAGATACACTCTCACTCTCTCTAGCGTGCAGTAAACACACAACAACAGGTTGTCGGCTGTTTTGGAGAAAGTGCTTATTGCCAACAATAATAACATCAGGTGCAATGACCACATACTACTACTAGGCGGTGGTTGGTTAAATAAAAAAAGAAATATATGTATAAATTTCCATGGAAACGCGACGCTTCAACGGCGGCGAAACTTATAAGGGAACTTGATCTGATTTAAAATTACGTTATAAGTGTGGATTTGACAATCAGATTTACTGTGAACTTACTAACAAATAACTAAAGCTTGTCCAACTTCATACAAGCTGCTTACCGTTAACAATAACCATTAAAACTTTAAACTTTCTTTTCATTACAAAGGGAAAGATTTCCAATTATGCGTGCGATGTCATTGAACTTTTGTAAAAAAGAAACCGTTCGGTTTTTCGAGATCTATTTACTTTAAACCAGAAATACATATATATTTTATAATTGATTTGTATAATTTTCAAGCTTTTCAATATGATATGAAATGGTACACAACCAAATTCAGTTTGAAGGACATTAGTCAATGGCCATAAAACACTTTCTCGGTATATACACACATTTATGCGTAGGTGGTGAAAATTGCTGCCCATTTCCAGGTCTCGATTCTCTTCCCAGATGCGTTTCCCAGATGCCAGCATGCTGAGGATTCGGGTCATTGTTCAAAAAATTTGTAATGAAGGAGATACGATACCCGGCCGGGAAATGGTATTGACGTTCCCGCACAGCACACACATGGCTTGGAAGTAACTATTATTACCAGTCACGGCGTGGGAACCGGCTCAGAGATGTCCCGGGATTTATGTAGAATATTTTTGCAGTTCCTGTGGGTACAGAGAGAGAGGTATAGGTAATTTGCGGCAGCATATTTATAATACGGGTAGCACTTCCCAGGTGAAAATTCCCGATGCCTTTCCACACATCATATGGCGAGTCTAAGTGCGACGCCAACAGTAGTGGTCGGTCACCCCTACCCTTATGGTACACCGATCTCCGGCAAACAATTAGTCCGTCATGGAAAACGTTTGAAAATGAATTTTTCAAGAAAAAATTAACCCCTTATGATGCTCATCTCGGACACAAAAGACGGAAGAAAGGTACAGGCTGCGGAATACCATTAACCCTGTCAACCCCTAAATGACAATTGTCTCCAGCTATCAAAAGGATATTTTTCAATAAAATATTAACCAAAATAAGTAAATAGTTTCATCCAGAAAGCATAAGTACACTTTCTCAAGAAAACGCTAATGTGATTTACTGGACTTTGAAAAGGGTATAACAATTTCGCTTTTTACAAAAGCAAAGAAAACAAAAAAATTAAAGCCGATCCACATTTATGACTGGAAAATATCCCTAATCGCCTCTTCATGGGGTGGGTTTGTCCCCGAATTTTTCATCAAGTTTTCCCACTTTTCACGTTAGATCTAAACGAACTTTGGCCCTTTTCTCCAATTTTGTAATTGCGCCATTTATTTGTCTATTGTATTTTCTGGCGACCCTGTTTCACCCGAAGGGAGCTCGGTCTCCATTGTTCTTTTGTGACACTAAACTAGCTCGAAACCTCTTTTTCCCATTTATATTGTCATCATTGTTACACTTTCAAGGAAAGCAAGAAAAAAACTTGTAAGTTTTTTATAAAAATATATGCGCAATAAACGAAGATATAATCATGCCATCAGAGATCCTTGAAATTGTGTATTTGTGTACATATTTAAGGTTTTTGTGTCGATTTTAATTAAATTTGCCTAAAAGCTGGCCACGCTTGGCTTTGCCTGAGACTTGTAGCCAACTTTCGAGATCCGCGTCTTGGTGCAGCCGCAGCTAATCCGAAAACAAGTTCCCTGTCAGTCTCTAGAGCATCATGGGTCCAGAGCAGCAGCATCCCTCAATGAAACTCTACGCTTCTACGCACTAAGTATGTCCTGCAGCCGAACGATATAAAGAGTCCTGTGCACCACCTGCTTCCTGTGACTGACGCTGAGATTTCGAGCCAGAGATATCCTTGCAGCTGAACATATGTCTGCGCCTACACTTCTTAGTAGGGTAGGTTCTCCTATTGTGTGTGTGGTACAGGCTCAGATCCCAGCGGTTCAGGGAGTTTCAAATGTGTTTTTTGAGTCCTAAAAAAAGGAATCAACAACTGTACCACATGCACAGGCCACACCGAGCGCAAAATGAGTCGGTCTATCGGATTTTAGACTGATAAATTAAGTCTTTGAATCTAAAATAGGTTCTGCTTTAAATTAATTCATTAAAATAAAATCTAAATTTATATGATATTGTCGAAGTCAATAAGGAAAATACGTAATACAGGAAGTAAGGGAATTAAAACACAAGTCTTATCAGTACACATGAGTTTTGATATAATTTCAATCATAAATGTAATATTGTATACGTTTATTTACACAGTTATAAATATATATATATATATATATGTATATAGTATATGTATTTGTAGTTATTGAAAGACATGTACTAATGTTTAACAAATGCCGTGTGTGCATAACGTTTTATAAATATATTTGTACGTTTTTGCAAAGTAAATATGTTTGTTTGCATACATGCAATACGATTTATGCATTATTGTTTTGGAATAACACTCAGTAGACAGCTATACTATATTTTCTGGTAAAGGTACTCCGTTATAATAGTTACCAAAATGTTCCTCGACCATAAATGTAAGCCATATGTCTCGTTCAACGTTGGGTTTCTTAGGAATGCATAGATTCGAAGAGTTTAAGTATAGAAGGACTCTGATAAATACACTTGTTTCACGGATTCAAACGGTAGCCTATAATAATACCTTCAGAAACTGTAAACCAAATTAGATTTCGAATGACTCGTTATAGTAAGGAGTTAACTGGTTAACCACATTATCGTTATTTCTGGATGTTTTTAAAATTATTTAACAGAACTTTGTTCCAAGCAAAAAAGGCATAACTAATTAGTAAGTTTTAGCTATTTACATTTAAGATTTTGATTAAATAATTTGGTAATTAATCCAATAAGTTGTATTTCTCAGTATCTCCCGATATTTGTTCCATCTTTCAATCTAAATAAATTTCTCAAAAAGGTTCATCTTCGATTTCAAGATTTCAAATGAGTGAATGAAGGCTACAGAATCCGTTGCAGATGAATTGACTTAGGAATATCCAGAAGTTTCGTTTTCGCTCTCCTCCACAATGGACTTCTTGTCCTCCGCCTTGCTCCGGCCCGTGAATCTCTCGAAGATTGTGTGCTTGCCGCCACTTTTTACCTTGCCGTGTAGCTGACCCGATCCCTTGAAGGAGCCCCACGGCACCTTGCCGGCCTCCGAAGTGGTCATGAGGATGGAGTACGAGGAGCACACCTCACCCTCCTTGCTGTTCCGTATGCCGTAGAGGAAGTATACCACCATGCCGATGCACACCCAGACAAAGAATCGTACCCATGTAACGGCGTCCAGGTGGACCATCAGGAGGATGTTGCAGAAGATTCCGAGGGCCGGGACGAAGGGCACCAGTGGTACCTTGAAGACTAGACCCCTGGTGTTTTGGTTGTGCACCGCCATCACTGCCACACAGGTGCTGGCGGCGAAGATGATGAAGCCATAGATGATCAGGGCCCACCAGGTGCCAGTGTATAGCTGCGTCCACGACACCTTTAGCTCCACACAGATGGCGAAGCTGAGGAAGATGAAGAGCATCACGGCCACCGATACCACGGATCCGGGCTCGAAGCGACCCAAAAGTGGCTCCAGGCACCGGAATTGGCTCTTTAGCCTGCCGGCTAGCACCTCCTCGATCATCTCGCTGGTGGGCGACGAGGTATCCATGCTTGACTGCGAGGCCACCTCCTCGTCATCATCGTCGTCGTCATCGGGACTGCTCGGCAGTGCCGGCACCCGAATAGTTGTGTGGATCCGCTCCATGGGTCTGTACCGCAGGATGATCACACTGGCCGAGACTATGGTGTAGGCCAGCAGGGTTCCGATCGACATGAACTCCACCAGTTTGGCCAGGTCAAACACCAGGGCGAGGCAGGCGCTCAGAACTCCGGAAACCACCAGGTTGAGCAGCGGAACCTGGAGATCGAGAAATATTTAAGTTTTTTATTACGCTTTGCCATAATTTGCTTCCTCACCTGTGTGGTGGAGTTGACCTTGCCGAAGCAGCTGAAGAGCAGCCCATCGGAGGCCATGGCGTACATGCAGCGCGGCAGGGCGAACAGGGAGCCCAGTAGGGTGGTGGTCATGCCGCACAGCGCCCCAATGGAGATCAAGTACTTGGCCCAGGAGAGGTTCAGCTGGCCAAAGGCCTCCGGCAGCGAGGCGGCCGGGTTGATCTCGCTGATGGGGATCATGAGGGTGAGGGCGGCGCTCACGAGGATGTAGCCCACGGTAACCACGAACAGGGACAGCACGGTGGCAAGGGGTATGGACACCGAGGGATTCTTGGCCTCCTCCCCGGAGGTGGCAATGGAATCGAAGCCCACGAAGGCGTAGAAGCAGGTGGCCGCTCCCGCGATAACGCCACCTATGCCGTAGGGCAGGAAGCCGCCCTCCGCCTCCGACCAGTTATCGGTGTCCGCATACCAGAAGCCCACGCTGATGACCAGCACCATGACGGCTATATTGACCAGGGTGAGCAGGCTGTTGAACACTGCCGTGGCCTTGACTCCTCCGGCCAGGGCGGCAGCGTAAACGATGCACACTAGGAAGGCCAGGATATCCGGATATTGGGCCAATCCTGGCTCATGGATGCCGCCCGTAAGAGCCAGCGTTGTGTTTCCAATCCAACCGCCCAGCATAGAGTCGACGTAACCGCTCCAGGCCCGGGCCACCGAGGCAGCGCCGAGCATGTGCTCCAGCAGGATGTTCCAGCCGATGACAAAGGCCCAGAACTCGCCCATCGAGATGTACGTGTACACGTAGGCAGATCCCGCCTTGGGCACTCGTGCCCCGAACTCCGCATAGCACAGAGCGGCCAGCATCGAGATGAAGCCGGCCAGGACGAAGGAGAGGATGATGCCGGGTCCGGCCATTTCCTTGGCCACGGTGCCGGTCAGCACGTAGATGCCAGCGCCAACCATATGGCCAATGCCTGGGGGAAAAATCAGTGTACATAGGTGTCATGTACATATGTACATATATCTAGGGGTGGTTCCCTAATCTCTGGGGGCTCGAAGGCAAGCATAGGGACTGTACGGGATTTAATTACAGTCTGGTTTCGAGTCAAAGATAAGGAGAAGTTCCCACATCTCTGAAGGGAAGGGGTTTGTGTCCCCTAACAAGGAATTCCTTAGGGTCGAGTTTCTCAAATAATATATTAATTTGCTTTAGCTACGATTTGTTGAAGCGAGAAACTGACAAGTGACATGCTAGAAAGAAGATTTTTCTTGCTTAATATAGCGAGTATTTCATTAGGAAAGGTACGTCTATTTCATTAAATCGTGTAGCTTGTATAAGGCTGATTTGATTAAATTGTTATGAAATACATATATAAATAATTTAAATCCTTGCTGAAAATTTAGTTTTTAAAGAGTATTAAGAGAATAACTAACAGGGAACTTCAAGGTTCATACGAAACTTGTTATTTATTAATTACTCAAGACTTCAACAAAAATACAAAAATTTAAAGGGAGACTTCCCGCCTCTTTAATAGTTGAACATGCATTATAAAACTCTATAAGGAGACCCTCATATAATATTCTTTATACTTTACACTTTTCAACTTGTGTATTATTTAATTGGAAGTCTTTTCCAAATTCTAATTCAAATCTAACTTATGATATTATGTCCTCAGCATGGAATAATCCAATCTTAATTATATTTAAAGAATTTTTAAAACCCAGATTTAAAAAACTTTCATCAACTATAAATAATTACTCCCATCATATAATTTCCTATAATTTTCAAATCATAAATATAAAGGTACACTGCCTGTGTGCTTTTACGAATTACATATTTTGTAGCTGACAGATGTTAAGATTATCCTCTGAGAACCATCCCATGTCATACTCTTTAAAGGCCAAGAAAATACTCAAAAGTTCAGCAAGGACTCCGGAAATATGCCGGCACTCAATTGATTAATCTCAAGTACCCAGTAAGGCGATGTCGAAGGTGTTGAGGCATCGATTCAGCGGCGTCTCCATGACGTCAGTGGGCACCGACTTGGTTCGGTTCATTTTGGTGCACAGACCCGACAATATGTGCCTCAGAATGGCACGTCTGGAGCTCGGCATCCTGGCAAATTCGATTGAAACCAACTCTGGAGGAAGTTAGGCCGCACAGGCAACACTATTTCGTATCGATTTTAATTATTGTACAAATATTATTTAATTATTTGCGGCACCTTTGGGGACACTTTCACTTGTTGTACACAAACAGCTGTGACTGTATCGATTTTTGCATCAATCTTGAAAGCTCCACAGGGCTCCATAGCTTGCAGAATGTTCGCACTCTGGAAAGGAGGCAGGGCAGCTTTTACCGGTGAGCTTTCATTTTGTTTTGAAATGTTAACCGAATCCCAAAAATATTTAGAAAATTGTGAAGTAAGAAAACACCACTGATTTATGGGAAAGAGAAGTATTTAAGCAAGCTGCGGGAAGTAGAAAATATAAAACTTTGTTGACCTTACCTCGGGTCTAAAACTACTAATCACTAAGACAGCTATAAAAATGAAATACAACTTAAGTTTATTTAAAAGTGTCTAGAATAGAAGTGCGGTCTTTACAAAGCTAACCAAATTAAACAGAATTTAATAACATACTTACACAATTGTTAGTGTACCAAAACCGTACATTAAATTTGCAAAGCCATTTCTTTAATCAAATTTATAGATTTTGCGCTTTTTTAATATCTTCACACATAGCTCAGCTTGGCCAAGCGAACTTGACATCAATGAATTTTTAATGAAAATCTTTCTAATTATAGCGTTTTGATAATGCTCTGCATGTGTTTCAAACATTTCAGTTATTAATTAATCGGAAATGCTTGTTTTGTTGGAAAATTATCGTGACCTTTGCACGGTAAAAAAAAAAAACTAATTGTATTGCGGCATTACAATTTAATATATTGACGGACCTCCACTTCTAATGTCTCAAAGATCAAAAGATGTAATTATTTGCTTCTTTATTAATACTGTTCACCTTAAAGGTGTGTCCGAACTCTTAAAGCCTGTTAAAGAATCTTAGCTTTTGCTTAATTTTATTATAAATTATCCATGATGTCTAGGCTGCCAATGCCGATTCGCAAATCCCCGAGATGAGAGCTGTGTTGATCTCCGCAAAAGATATTGAGTCACACCCTTGATGAGCCCAGAGGTAAATGTTTTACAGTCTGTTTTTAGTCATAAGTCCGCATGTTTATGCCAATGTTCATTATGCTTTGTACCAGAGCCTAATCAAAATATAAATTTAAATGCAAAATTTAAGGCAATTATCTGGTAAAGTTTAAACACAAATAATCAGGATGCTGTAGTCGACTCGAGGACTCTCTCATCTGTAAGCCTTTGTTAAGGGGAGTTATAGTTTACAAATAATTTTAGGTCCTGTTTAGATTATATGATATACAAATATATATTTTGAGCTATTAATCTGATTAAAAAAACACGAAAAAAAACCCCGTTCAAGAATATAGGATAGGAAATCACTGAGGTTTCAAATTCTTATATTACTTTCTTCTTGGAAAATGTTGCAAACCAAATGGCTGATCTTGATCATGATTATATTCGCTTTCTTCTATTCCTTTTTTCTATAATTTAAATACAATATTCAAGGTACAATTGGAATACCCGGAGAGTACCGGGTACAATCAAATCGCAGTCTAGGTTACGTGATGTTTGTCAAAGGCAGAAGCGGCTTTGTCACCTCTGCTATCGCGGTATCGGTCCAATCGTGCATGCACTTCGGGCTTGCTAAGGGAATTACCAGTACACAGAGAGAAAACACAATAAAAAACCATCCATTTAATGCACCATTACTGCGGCATAACAATACAATAATAATGAATAAGATATTTTTAAATAAATGCGAATATATGTTTATTTTTGTATACAAATTAGACTTCTTTCGTACTATCCCTGCTAAAGAAATAAAGAATTAGGAAATAAGGATAAGCCATAGTTCCCATACGTTTCTGGTAAAAGGGTTCCTGTTACTACAATATAACCCCTTTTCAGTTGTCTATTTTAAATCTATAGACAATATTCTATCGATGGGATATCTTTTTTTCGGCTGTGTACCAGTACCCTACGCTCCATCCATCCATCCAACCATCCCATCCGTATTCTTCTGCGCGCCCCTTTCCCGTTCCCATGACGACAGCTCCGATAGCCAACTTACTCTACCATCTCGCCATGACCGTTGCCATTTGGCTAAATCTATCGGCATCACGAAGCGGACGCTGGGCTTCCAAAAGTCTGAATACTATGTTAATACCTGTTAGGGATGACCAGGCGCATCGGCATCGTCGTCAACCTGTCCGCTATGCCGGCTGCGGCGGCTGCATGACAACATCTCCATCGCCATCACCGCATCCACATATCCCACTCCTGAGGCGACTCCACCACGACCAGATGTAGTTACAATGACGGATTTTGACTCTTTGGCCCTAAAAGCACACCGGGCGAAGGTGCAGTTTTTCAGCTCGGTTTTCAGCTCGTCTCCGAAATGTGCCAGTCGCGCGCTTGGGTCAAGTCAGCGCCTAAGACGGCGGCCAAGACGGCGGCCAAGTCGGCGTGTGGATGCTGCTCACGCGTCCGCTCTGCCCACGAACTCCATATGAATGGAAAAAATGTATGGCTCCAGGCTATGGACTGCTGAATGCTCTAACTGAGTCTTAAGATTTTTAATCGGTTGGTTTTTAATTAAAGAAACCATTCATGTTAAAGGCTAATGATGCTGTTGAGGTATTTTGAGTGGATTTCATTTTATTTTTTTATGGTAACATATAACTTTATTGTAATAGTTAATATAACATTTATATATAATATTTTATTTTCCAAATAATATCTAAAAATAAAGGTCGAGACTAAGTTCAAAATAATAAATCGAAATATTAATGCGAGTCTTAGGACCGTTTTTAAAACTAATTACCTTCATTAGAATATTTTAGAACGGTAGCCGTCAGAATAATTTCTGTTTACTACTCAAATATCAGCTTGTTAACTTTATATGCATATGATCCGGGATCCTGAAACTAGTTTTCTTCGATTTTAATCACATAACCCCTAACATTTTTAAACTCCAGGCCAGAGCTGGTACTGTTTGGCGTATTATTTTATTTATTTTCATTGCAATATCCAGATAAATCTTAATCTATATTCCATTCTTATGGGTTTATATTGCCGGCTGTCACAGTACTCGTTTTTGGCCCCGGAATAAATTAACCCAACTCGCCAATAAATCGGAATAACCCCGCTTCGAGCTGGAAGAGTGTGCGTGTATAAAACACCGCGAGCAAACGTAAAATAAACAACAAACAATATATAAAAGCTACTAGCATTGGTGTTTTTCTTGCTGTTTTTGTTGCTGCTATTTTACTTGCCGCGTCTTTGGATTTTTGAGGCAATATCCGAAACGATTTTTGTTAAATCATACGGCCATACGGCCGTGTGTGTATATAAACGAAGACGAGTCTCCTCGGCGCTTAGTGCGGCAACGTCCACTTCGCCAGCTGCATCCCAGCGACTTATTTCCCCCAAGCCCGAGTCCCGAGCAAGTGCAGTAAGTCCTCACCCAGTGACATGTGTGTGTTCCTCGAAGATCGAACGTTCAAGTGAATTTAAGCGACCACCTCGGAGTGCCGCTAATTTGCGCCAAGTGCGGGCCAAGTTAATAAACTGAATCAAGTTAAATGTGAACTCAGTGACGGACCAAGAACTGGCATTGCAATGCAGATCGTTCGAGAAATAAGTAAAATTAAATGCAAGCCATAAACCTTATTGCAGAATCCATCACATAACTAAACTTAAATCCTATTTGGCAATTTATTCCGGTTTCCGTCAAAAGAAAAACGTGATAAAATCAATAAGCTTTGAATTTTATGGTGGGTTCCCTTAAAGCCGTTGCTGCCTTGTTTGGTAAATTTGTCAAGCCAACTGAAATTTGTTATATGTACACAATGATTTTAAAAAGAAATACATTAATGAAGTTATACAACAATTTACCGATTTCCCTTTCAACCCACGCACAATGGCCATTTCTGTATCTTTAGCCGGCTCAATTGACAAATTAAAATAGCCAAAATTATGGGGTGACTTAAATCCAAAATACAAATAAATAAGTAATTGTAATCCCAAAAATAAAAATATAACCTCCAGACATAATAAAAATACAAATATTTGGTTAGTTTTTCCGGTCATCAGACATGAATTGTTGAAGATTTTATTGATCTTCTTAGAAATATAACAAAAACGTTCTAAGCTTCTTCATTGGATAAAGATAACATCCTTCAGATGCATCTTAATAACCCAATGGAACACATTAATTACCATACAATTCAGTAGCATTTTTTATGGCATAGATAAAGATAAGAATTCTGGTTTCTAACGTAAATTGAATAAAATTAAAAGCTTGAATTTTATTGAAGAATATCCTTTGCCTTTAATTGATTTGCTTTAAATGTTTAATCCAATTTACGTAGGATTTATTTTACAACCCGTTCTGCCAGTTCAACAAACATTTTAATATGTAATAAATTAACCAAAAATAATAATGCCAAAAGGGGGAAAAAATAAGTATAAAACCCACGAACACGCTGGCCTTGTGGGTGAACTTATTCACACAGATCTTTAAATAATTATATTATATCCTCGCTAAAAAGAAGAAAAATAAGAATTTATGACAGAATCATATTACTAAAATAAAACCGCTCGCCCTCGGGCTAAACCAGAAAATAATACGGATTATAAAATCTCACGGATCCTAACTGCGTACATTTTTTATATATTTTTATATACCCATTTCGTGCAAATGCGGTTCGGAGAAGATCAATTGATTTAAGCATTTCGGGATTATTAAGTGGCATTCTTTTTGTAAATTCGTTTGCCCGTTTTTTCTGCGCTTGTTTGTAATTATTTAAAACGCGAAACAAGTTTCGCAGATCCGGTGTCCAAATGCCATTTGCATTTCGTTGTTTATTTGTCAATATTGCTAACTGTATTTTATTTATTTAAGTACCCAGTGCGAATCGAGCATATGAGACTTTTATAGCCCACCACCTGTGGGTCATACTCGAGCACTAAAATATTGTTTTCTTGCTAAATAATAACACATATAATTTATGCTAAGCACACGACTTAAACTTAAACTCAAAATTCAAATCAAATTGCTTGTTAATGGCCTCAAAACGAGTGGTGATCAACGGCGGGCTACCAAATCCGCGCTCATCCCAAAATTGGCGATTAAATGAATCCGAGATGTGACCATAAAAGATAGCCAACAATGCATTTCACCGATTTGTCAATCAGCTAAGGCCCAATTGTGAGAACCTAGAGCTGTGATGGATCAGAGAAATCAATCGCATTTGGACATACTACATGCTGCCACTTAATATACATACTACGTGCCCATGCATAAATTGATAGCTCCGATGCGGTACCGGAGTGCGGCCCGCGGACTAATCACCTGTTCGCCGTGATTAATACGAAGATCTACGCCTATGCGAGCCGCTGAAATGTCAAAAGTTCAGGGTGAAGCCATCAATGTCCAATGCTCGGAGAGGCGACGCCAATGTTGGCCAACACAATTGAATATGATTGCCAGCACACACACTCCGGGAGATCCCATTCCTTCTATCTCTCGATTTCGACACCCAAATCGACGTTCAATAATGGCCTTTGAAAATTATAATTGACCAATTATAATTATTTGTGAAGTCCCCAGAATTATGAATTATGAATCTTTAAATCCGTCTAAATGAGAAATTAACGCGTTTGTTTGTCCAGCAAATTAGATAAATGACCCGACCATTAATGGTGCAGGTCGAGAAAATAACTATATCAGGGCAAGTGGCAGAAAAACATGGTATACTTGAGAGTGGCCCACAAATAAATGGCAAATTTTTTGACATAGTGAACCAATTTTTATCAAATTGGATGTATAATTATGCGCAACGTGCAAACTGAGATATATCAGAGGTTGGGAGCCAATAAAAAAAATTGGGTTAAGCGAGGCGAGGAGAAGCAGGCACCAAAAGAAATACCATATTAATCGCGTTGAATATGAATCGGATGTATGAATGAAGGTGGTTGGTTAGTGGTGTTTCATCATCATAATCCGCTGGACATCTTGCTAATTTTATTTACAACCGCGACGAGGTTTTAAGCTTGTACAGGGAACTCTCTAAGTAAGAGGGTAATCTTTGGATGGGGGAAAGTAATCTTAAGCCCCTAGGGCCTTATTAATTGATTTACTCGACTCATAAGGAAGCATTGATCCCAACATTGAAACTATCCGAGGAGTGACGCAACAGCACAGAAGAACAAACACAGAAGAAGACTCTTCACTTCACATGCCTAATCATCCGTAATCAAATGGTACTTTTTTCCCCGTCTCGTTAGCTTAATGCTTGGAATAACCTAGACAAAAGGGGCCACAATGAAAAAGCACCTAATCATCCACAGCCACATCCACAGCCACATTCGACGGAATTGCAGAAGCCGAAGCCAATGCCATAGACAAAAGGCCCCAAAAATCGAAGCCCCTTTTATTATCAACTGCGGCTAAGCAAATAGGCACTAGGCACTAGGCACTCGTCACTATTTGCTTCGCCGCCGCCTCCCTTCGCTTCGTGTTGAATTTATGGATTTTGAAATCCGCCGCGGATTTTTTTCTCTTTTTCTTTTCAAAGGTTAGTTGTATTATTTAAAAAACCAAACCCGTTTTAGTGTCGGTGCAGCACCCTCCGTTCCATCGTTCCATCGGGCAAAAGAGGTCCGGCTCATCTCAACACATCTCGCGGCTCGTGCAAATACTCGTACTCGTACCCGCACTCAGCCGTAATTAGCGATAAAGAAGATCTTACCTCACCTCACCAGATGCTCTGGAGATGGAGATGGAGATTGAGTTGACAAAACTCTCGGCGAACGCACGGACATATCTCGTTTTTCGCCAAAAAAAGTTTCTACATCTAGCTTTTACGATGCTATCGGTCAACCCTTTGCCACCAAACCCATTGATGAGTCACGACGAGCGGAGGAAGGTCGGTCGGCCGGGGGATTAGGTTGCCACCTCGATCAACAAGCCGTAATGGTCCATAAATTAAAGTCGATATTATTAGGATAGTATGGCCATAACTTTAATTTATTGAAAAAAACTCTACTTCAAAATAATCTTACCTGTCAGTGCAGAGTTATAAACGAGCGTTAATATTTTCCCCTTGAAGAGTATAAACTTACTTGGCCATTAATTTGGTTTTATCTTGGGATTTCTGAAGATTAAAACATCAAGAAAAGATGAATGTTGAGGCGCTGTTTCATTGATTATGGAAATTCCTTGAAGTAAAGCAATAATATTATAGTTTTAGCCTTGCCAAGTCTTGCCATTTTTTTCTAGTCCTTGCTAATAATAATAATAATAATTACCTATAAGTGAAATCTTAACCATTTACATTTTTTAATATTTTATGTTCTGTCATTAGCTCAGATTTGAAATATATGAATTGAGTACTATACTAGGAAGGATTAGTTTTACGGTTACACAGTGGACTTAACTACGAAATTGGCTACTAATGACTGTAAAAGCTCTTACACATAGCAATAAATATTTATTTTACTACCATTCTATTCACTTGATTGCAGATTAAAGCTCAAGACGCATTACCATTAAGATGGCCAACTTCGGCCACATATTCGTGTGGGCCTTGCTCTTGGTGAGTGCAATCACTTCGGATCTCCAGAGATCGCAATCAGTTTATGAATATTATTTCGATTAACGTTCAAGGCCATTACCTCGGGCACTGATCTGAGCGACGATGACACTCTCAACGACGTTTTGAGCGAACTTGAGTTCGACGACGACTCTTCGTCTAGATTAATCCGCGACACGTCGCTGTCTGCCAAAAACATCGAGAAGATCGATGTGAAATGCGACCAAGGCAATGGCATGTTGGTGGAGGTTGAGTTCTCCGAGGACTTCGAAGGAGTCATCTACAGTCAGGGATACTTCAACGATCCCAAGTGCAAGTATGGGTCCCCATTGATATTTTAAGGTTTAGTTTTCTGTAATCAATTTGTTTTCTTGTTTCTCCAAAAGCTATGTGAAGGGCGACAGAGCCGGTCGCAGTTTTGTATTCTCTGTGCCATATGACGGTTGCGGCAGCAAGCCCGCCTGCTCCGTGTGCGCCTCCGTCGAGAATATCCTGATCATCCAGGATGACAGGGACATTCAGAACAGCTTCGATATTGCGCGGAAAATATCGTGCAGTCGGGGCGATGAGCGGGAGAAGACCGTGTACTTCAAGCCCTTTGTGGTGGACATGCTGGAGGTCATTTCCGTGGACACGCCCAGTGG